>PVHY01002253.1:46662-131682 GCA_004024945.1 Uropsilus gracilis | reverse complement strand
TGTTAAATTAAACTTTAATATCAACATGACTTACCAGCTTTGTTTTGGAAAGCATTTGTGTGGCATCTTTTTCTATCACTTAACTTTCAACTTTCCTATGTCCTTATGCTTTAGATGTGCTCATGAGCTCATTATAATTAGCAAACACTGGCTTGCTTTGTTTTACTTTGTTTCTCTAGTTTATTCTGACATACTTTCTCTTTTCATTAGATTTAGTCCATTTTCACCTATGTGATTGTAAATGTATTTAGACATGTTTCTGATAGCTTACATTTTGGTGTACTACTTTTTCTATGCTTCCTTTTTTGTTTATTTTGACTTAATTTTTTGTTGTTGTTCTATTTTGTTTTGATATACTGCAATAGTTACTTTTTCTTTACTATCTTTCCTCTCTCCCTCCCACTGATTTGAAGATTTTACCTTCTATTTTCAGTGATTACCCTCTGCATTTTTATATGCATTCTTAACACAAAGAAGCCTGAAGCTAATATCATCCCCTTTCCCAGCAATATAAGAATTTTAGAACACTTTTTAAATATGTCATGCATACTTATATTTTACTGTTGCACACTATTCTAGTTTTGTCCTTGATTCAACTTCATAAAATAGAGAGCATTATTATTTTATTACACATATTTGTTTAACTCTCTTTTTTTTTTTTTTTTTTTACAAATTTACTTGTGTATCATTAATTCTTGTATACTTTAGATCTTGCTTATGGGATCATTTTCCTTCTTTCTGAATTTTATCTTTTAGAAACACTTTTAGAAAGAGTCTCACCCCCCTTTCTTTATCTGAAAATATCTTTCATTTTCCTTTTGAAAGATAGTTTCTATGGTATCCAGTTGTAGGTTGACAGTTACTATCTGTTAGTATTCTGTAAATACCACTCCATTACCTCTGCCTTCCATTTTATTGTAGAGAAGTCTCTCAATGTAATTGCTATTCTTTTGTGAATTCGTTTGTATTTTCTCTCTTTTGCTTTTAAGATTTATTTCTTTAGTATTCTGAATTTTCACCAGAAGGTATGAATTTTTTTTTTTTTTGGGGGGGGTATTGTTTTCTCCTTGTAGCTCTGGAAAATTATCTTTTCAAGTGTTGCCCTTTTCCATTCTTTCTCCTTCGCCTTAGTGGCTTTTTCAGCTCTATATTATACCATATTACTCTGGCCTCTGTATCTGCTATGTTCTAGCTGCCTATCTCTAAAATCTGAATTCTATAAAATTTCTTCAGCTCTTCTAGTTCAGTCATGTGTAATTTACCACTTGATTCATTTCAGTTTTTAAAAAATTATTTCAGTAATTATGTTTTTTGACTTTTAGAAATTCTTTTTCATCTTTTTAATAACTTACTGGTTGTTTTTGACAATCTCTTATTGCTTGCTTATGTTTTATGTTTCTTTCCTATATTACTTCAAACTTTTCACCCATGTCAGTTTATATTCTAAGTCTGATAGTTTTAAAAATTGAATTCCTTAGTTGGGGGTGGGAGGGGTCCAAGATTCGTGGTTCCTTGTTTCTTCTGGTTCTCCCTGAGGGCTGGATAATCTTTTTGTGTGATGTCTTGTGTCTTTGTTCTAGAAACAAAACAGGCTTGAGTCAAACGTTTTATCCCTAGAGGATTAGTCTTTGCTTCTACAAAAGATGGGAACACTCAGAACCAGCTACCCTCAAGCCCTGTGGGCAGGTCACCAAGCTCAGAGTTGGAGTTGAGGGTCCAAACTCCACACCTTGCTGCACCCTGATGTCAACTCCTGCACTTGAAGGACCTCTTTGGTTTTAATTCATGTCTTCCTTTCTTAGACTTCCCTTTTCTTCCAAGATTTCTCTTATCTTCAAGAATACAAACACCTCAACAAATATTCTGTTTTGTTCATAATGTGGTTGTTTTGCAGCAGGAGAACCAGAAGCAAAACATCAGTTTCTTCATCTGCAAAGTGGTCACCAATAACAATACAACAATAGTTAAACAGTAATCATGCCACAAGTCATTTTAAAAATCATAGGAAGTCATATATGGCAAAGCACCACAAAAGTGTTATTTTGAGAGTAACTACCATGTGTTGATCTTTTTATGGTGTTGAGTGCTTTACATGTATTATTTTCTTTAGTCTTCCCACAGATCTGGTTTTGTCATCACCTTCATTTCACAAATGAGGAGATGGAGGTGGCAAATGATTAAGATTCATCTACATCTTGTCGCCATCATTGTTAGGATACTGTTGAAAGAGGGAAAAGTGAAGATACCTGTGGGGATTGTGGGGTCCAAGGAAGTGAGATGGGGTGCCTGCCTATTGGTTGAGGAGCAGTGAAGGTTCAGTGGGGAGAGGTGGTCTAGGTCAGGAAAGAAAGTAGGGTTGTTGCCCCGACAGGTACTTGCTGGGTGATCTGGACCCAGATGAACTCATGGCTACAGGAATCACAGACTGATGGGTGAGCTGTGGGCATGAGTCACCACCAGGGTGCAGCTTTAATTGTTTCTCAGATGTCCCCAGGTTCCTCTGTGTCTCAGATGTGTACAGTAGAATTTGGGGGATGCTGTTTTCTGTCTCCTACTCAGAATCCTGGATGACAGCCTCCCTTGAGGCAGGTGCTGGTTCTTCTTGGCTCTTTGTCACCTGGGATGGACCTGGCACACTGCAGGAGTTGCCAGTGGTGACTGAGGGAGTAAACAGTGGGTGTTCTCCATTGCATGCAGCAGCAGTTCCATATAGAATCGCTTGGTCAAGCTCTGTTCGCTAGCTCTGGGAATCTCACTCCTTCTCTGATATTGTCAGAGCTGTCGCATCATCCTCACAACCACACTTGTTTGTGACATTCTTGGTGAACAGACTTTTGTCTTGGCATATGACCTCTGTACCTGTCTGCCCCTAACTTCTCTTTTCATGTGTGACATGGGACAGCGTTTTAGAGCTAGGCAACCCTGGGTTCAAAGAGTGTCTTCATCACTTGCTGCCTGTGGACGAATAGCATAACCTCTGTGAGCCTCAGTCTCTCTATCTATGAAACGGATATAGGGCAGCCAATCTTCCAGGCTATGGAGAGATTTGCTTGCTGAATGCACATGGTGAGAGTGAGGTCCCTCTGGTTTCCCTGACTGGTCTCTGGATCTTCTTTGTTTGCTGTAGTATTCTGTCCAACCAGAACGTCTGTGCTCCTGTGGACCTGAGTACCCTTGGATCCACACCTAAGGATGACAACTCCACAGACAGTTCCTACAACCTCTGCCAAATCCTTCATATTCTGAGGATTCCCAAGTATGCGCCAGCCCCCCACCCCAGTCCATTGCTCTAGTTCTTGATTGGTAAGGAGGCAGCTGCCAGCCAACTGTTTACCTTGGGAGCAAGGTCTACTCTCCAGAAGTGCTTGCCAGCTATGGAGCGAGGGCAGATTTATGAACTCAGTCACACAGAAACTATTTAAAGCCCTGGTTGGCCAACAATAATGTAAAGACATACAGTGCCTGTTTGGAAAAAGATTGCGTTTAGGTGCCCACACTTTGGTCTGATTTACAGCGTAGGCTGAGCATCCAATTAGCAGTCACGGCCATCTTTTAGCTGAAACCCAGCACTTTCCAGGATGATGCAGACTTTCCAGGTCCTGGGCTCTGATGAAATTATAGCTGGAGTCTTGTAAAGTCATGCACCATTTATAAATGTGGTGTATTCTTAGCTGCTCTCTTGCTTGGCTTACCTGCAAGGCCTGGGGCTCCCATGGTCTAGGTGCTTGTTAAAGTGACCCTAGGAGATTATTTTTTAAGAGGGACCTGGTTTCCATCCCATTTTTCTCCTTTTTGCTGTGTGACCTTAGACAAGTGGCTTCACCTCTCTGAGCCTGTTTTGTTTTGTTTTTTATAATGTGGTGAGTGGGGCAAAATAGAACTTGGGAAAAGTAATAGACAGTCTGGGGGAATCAAGCAAACTGAGTAACAACTGTCGAGAACCCAGCAGAGTTCCTGGTGTGTGGCAGGTGCTCAGTAATGGCATATGTTAGAATTTCTGAAAGGAGCAAAACTCCAATATAGAGTAGCCTCCTCTCTGGTGCTCTGCCTGGCTACCTGGTAGGGGTAGGTGGCATGGCAGAAACAGGGCAGGGGCAGTAGAGTGTGATTTATTGCCTGCGGTCCTTCAGGCTATAGGGCCTGGCATCTTGAGGGCTAAGTGTGCTCCATCCCCAGTTGAGTCCAAAGGTTCATCATTGCCATCAGGGCCTACTTCTGAGCAGGCCACTGAGCAGGCGTGCTCAAAGCACCTACTGTATATGCGACTGCCCTGGCCACTAACATAGCCCTGGACTCAGCAGACCTGCAGATATGGAGGAATGTGTAGTAAAATCAGTTATGCTGATGTGCCGTCAGGCCAACCAGATGACACAGACCCCGGCTCAAGTCTCCCCATTCCCACTGCAGCTTTTGCTGACACGGGGAGGAGGGAAGCTAACTGGTGGGCTTTGGAAAGAGGCTGATGTCAGGGTAGTACACGGACAGGTTCCTTATGAGCAGAACTATTTGCCAGTGGAAACTCTGCCCCACAAGTGGGGAGTGAGCACCATCACTGGGTGGACTGGACTACCAGAGGATCCAGTGACTGGGCAGAAAGAGGCCTGTTTCCCTCTGGGGTCCTTTCTGCCCTTATGCTAGACCATAGCTGCTGCCCTAGTCCTTGGCAAAGCTAGTTCTCTTTTGTCTGCCTTTGCCTCTGAGCTGTGAGTTTTTCTGGCATCATGTTAGATTTTCTATATGTCCTTCAAGAAGGTGGTGCCTGCCCACAGCAAAATCCCAGTTGAAAACTCTATGGTAATAATGCTTTTTAAAGGTCCAGCACATATCTGTTTAGTGACCTACTCAGAAACAGGCCATGGTGGTAGTAATTAGTCCTTGGACTCACTTTATATATATGTAAATTTCTTTATATTACTGGGAACACAGCTGTGAGACTATGAAAGGGCAGTTAACCCAGTCTAGTAAATCAGGGAGTGCTTCCTGGAGGAGGAAGCTCTTGGGATGAACATTAAAGGTTGAGGAGTTATTAGCCAAAGAAGGAAGTAAGATGTTTCAAAAGAGGAAATGTGTGAGTGAAGAGGTATGTGTATGTGAGAGAGAAAGAGATGGAACAAGAGAGAGATTGGATGAGTGTGGGCATGTGTGACAGGGATGGAGCACTCTCATGTGTCTGTCAGGGCAACCAGCTACAGGGGACTGAGCTGGGCATGCCCTGAGAAAATGAGCAGAAGGAGAAACTCACAAGGAGCTCAGAGCCAGGCCATTGTGCACATTGAAGCAGTCAGGGGAGCCATACAGTGAGAGGATGAATGGGAGGGCTGGGCCTGGCAGCTGGACACCACAGGGAGCCTGCCAGTGTCCAACATGGGGGTTCAGGGCAGACCTGAGAGACAGAGGATGTTTAGGACAGTGATCAGGACAGAGAGAGTGACAAGCAGTCAACAGATTGGATGGAAGTCAGGGCAGAAGTTCAGAGCCTGTCTAAAGCAGAAACTCTATAATCCTTGGCCATTCTGGGAATGGACACATGGGATTGAACCTCTTTGGCTTCAGGGTCCAGTCCTGTCCACTGTGCCTGTCCACTCTGTTCGGTTAGGCTCTCAAGGGTATCAGTACAACCAGGAGAGGTTGGGTCCTCACCCTCAGAAAAGCCAGGGTCTGAAAAGGTAGGGTTGTTCAAAATGGCAGCAAACAGCAAAGCCCACTGCACTGCTTGCCACTGTTTCTGAGAAGCCTGAGGTTCTAGGACCTGGAAAATGTGCCAGGCCCTTCTAGCACTAGGTCTTTTTCTTATCTTTGCTGTAGCAGATCTTGTCAGTTTGAGATATCCCCCAGTTTTTAGCGTCTGGGGTAGCACAGGCATATGCAAAGACTGTCTGGGCCCACCTGCTTGCTGGCCATACAAAAAAATCCAGCACGAAGGTGGAAAAGCTCCCCAGCAAAGTCAGAGGAAAGCTAGCTCTGGTAAGTCTAGGATGGTGACTATGGTCCAGCACCCCCTGGGGTGTTCTCTATTTACCTTCAGCTATTTTTTCTGATCATGTCCGGATTGATTCTTGCGGACACAGGCTAGAAGTGCAAGGAAGTACCACTGAGGCTGTCCCACCCATACCAGGTCCCCAGTCAGCCAGGCCCGTGGCTTGTCAGAGGAAGGTAGGCGTTCGTTCATTCACTCGCTCAACCTTCTCCACCTCACCCTACATCTGGTGGGGAAGTCAGACCCTGGAGGGAGCGACTGAACGATGTGGGTGAGCCATAGAGAAGGAGTAGGATCTGTCAGAAAAGAGAAATGGGGACAATGTGAGCAAAGAAATGCTCATGTTTCAGAAGTGACCTGGGGTCTGCTGGGCCTGTGTGGGATCTGGGATAGAGACTAGAAAGCTTAGCCACCCCCTGCTGGGTCATGCAGAGCCTGGAATGCTGGCAGAGGAACGGGATTGGAGAGCCCTGAAGGGTGCTTACAGAGGCCTCTGTACTCAGCGGCTGCAAAGATCACTTTGATAGTAAGTGACAGCCGGATTAAACCTCAGAACAACTCCACCTGCCTCCTTTTAGCCACCCTCCCTATACTCCCCCTGGCTCACATGCAAGTACTCCTGTGCTACTGCACCTCCGCAGCCCAGGTTCATGTAGGGGGTCTGCAGGTCCTGTGGGTTGGACAGCAAGTCTGACAGCTTGGCAAGCAGGGTGCCCACTGCAGGGCCTGGTCAACCCCCCAGCCCATATCCCTCATCAGTCAGAGACCTGTTCCCTGGTTCCTCATCCAATTAGTGGCTCCTTTCTGCTTTGATTTGGGGCGCTCCTAAGGATGTTTGATTGGCAGTAACTGGAGTCAACTGTAACTCATGCAAAAGGGCAGATTATTTACGTGTTTTCTGCTGTTCTGTTAACAGTGACTTCAGAGGGACATATGGAATGGATAAGGTATTATTTAGAAATCAGAAATTTGCAATAGACTGGAAAGAACTTGATAAAACCCACTTAGGTTCTATAACGTGCTTCATTTAGAAAAAGATATATATTTACCTAATCTGTCTGATTTTACAGGAAGTGAATTAGGAGAGGGCTTTGGAAATGTAAATGAAGTGACAAGATATTCCATGGCAGCCACTTGATGGCACCGAGTGCCTGTGGGTTCTGCTCTATGTCAGTTTGAAGGTATCACCAGTGGGGTCTGAGGGCTGGGGTTCCCCAGTGTTTTGGGTAGGAGGGTGCGGTCTCTCTACATCTGGATACCTGAGGCCATTCCCACCCCATTTCTCCAGGACTCAAGAAGCTTCCCAGACTTCCTCATTTTCTTATACCTAACTGGTCCCCAAACTCTGGTGACCAAACCCCGGACTCTCTTGAGCCAGACTGCTTTCTCTCCAAGTGACCCTGGCTCATCAGTGTCAATACCTTCACCTGCAAAGTGGGGGTTGTGAAGATAACAGCTGTAATGTACAGAGTGTCCGGGGTGACCAGCAAATAAGGCCCAAGTGTAGCTAAGAGATTTTCCTTTCGATTCCTAGGATCCATGCCCTGTGTGTGTGTGGGGGAGGCCCTCGCTGTTCGGAGCTCCAGACCATTGTCCCCAGGTGATCACACCAGCTGTGAATGGTGGACAAGTGTGGGTCTGTAGCTCGCCTCCCATGCTCTCCTCCCCTGGAAGGAAATTATTCCCCTTGTTTAGCATGAGGGCTGTTTCCCCACATGCTGGTTTCAGAATTGAGGGCTTTTTATATCTCAGGTCTCTCTGATAATATAGCACAGCTCCATGGAGTGGAGTGACTTGTGCCCACTCCCCCCCACAACATGCATGCACATGTTGTGTGGCCACGCTAGATCTTCCCGCACATCCTCACCTACACAGCCTCTTCTGCTTCTCTTCAGTTTAGGCTCAGCTATGACAGGGTTGCCTATGCCCTCCTCTTTCAGTAGCCTTCAGGGCTGCAAATAAGTCTGAGTCAGAGGATTTACAGAGTCAGAGTGACAGCACTGCCTTGTCTTCATCTTGGAGGGGTGGCAGAGGCCAGTCTTGATCTTAAAACCCTGGTGGAACTTTCTGAATATGGTAGCATGTTGGTCACTAATTCTAGTTGGCAGCAGAGACAGCTTCAGGGAAATGTTCTTCCCTCTCAGATCAAGTCCCCTTTCTATCCTGTGAGGCCTTTTCCATTCTGCATGCCATAGAGATGCAGAATGTTTCCTTCAAGCCTCATAGACCCTAATGGGAGTCTGGAGGAGGACAGAGTGACCTTCAGGGGTAGTTTCTGCAAGATTAGAGCAGATGTCAAGGATGGGGAGGCATCCTGCATCCCTTCAGGCGGTGGCTCTCCGGCGAGGCCCCCAGCCTCTCAGAGCTACATTAGGGCCAGATGGCAGATCAAGTCTGGGGAGACCTGATTCACTGCTTCTCTCATGGGGCCCTGTCCCACTGTCTCTGTCACACACAGGCTCAAATCTAAGTGCAGATGGAGAGCAGGAGAGGAGAAGTGACTAAACTAATGCCTGATTAGTCATGTAGTCCTGGGCTTGAGTCAAGTCTTGACTCCTCGGTTTTGCTGTGTGACCTTGGGCAGGTGGCTCCCCCACTCTGAACTTCGGTCTTCTAATTATATAAACTAGCCTGTGTCAATAACATGGCATTATGCCTGCCCCCTCTTGCCTGTCTCTAGCTTAGTTAACCAATCACTATCCCACAAGGCTAATGGGCTTGATGGGACCTCTGGATACTCCCAAAGAAAGGGCTTGCATTCAAGTTCCCCTTAGATCATTGTTCTGCCTCATCATGCCTCTGTCTTCTCACTTGCTAAAATAAACTTGTCACAACTGCCCTCCCTTCCTTGTTTTGGGGACACTTAGATGGGATGTCAAATGTGAAAGTCCCACAGGGCTGGGAATGGAAGGGGTTACAATCAGGTGAGTGTGTATCTAAG
Source organism: Uropsilus gracilis (assembly GCA_004024945.1). Classification (NCBI taxonomy): domain Eukaryota; kingdom Metazoa; phylum Chordata; class Mammalia; order Eulipotyphla; family Talpidae; genus Uropsilus; species Uropsilus gracilis. The sequence continues at coordinate 122,764 of PVHY01002253.1, read as the reverse complement.
AACTAAAGGTGGGGTCTTTGGTTGTGTGGGTTTGGAGGGGCATCTCCCCTGGGAGGTGGCCCTAGTAGGCAGCCTTGCAGCTAGACTGGGTAGAGGCCCAGAGCCTATTTTTCTGTTTAGGAACACAGAGAAGCTGTGGAGGAAGAGGCTGCTCCCTTATAAGAGGCCCTGTCTCGCAGAATACTGGCCAGTCAGGCAATCATCCCCTTCACCAGCTCTGCTCCAGTCACGCTGACCTTGTTTTACCTCCTTACTTGCCTCACAGTCTTTGCCTTGCTTGTTCCCCTAGCTGGGAGTCTCTGTCTCTCAGGTTTCACATGCCTGGCTCCTTCAAACCCTGATGTCTCAGTTCAACACTTCTTCAGAGAGGCTTCCCCTGGTAGAGCTTCCTCTCCCTTCAGTGTTCCTGGCGTGTCACCAGGTCAAGTATTTTTTCCTAATGCTCTCACATGGTCTGACACTAACTTGCTGGTGTCTGTGTTGCCCTCCTCACCTGTGAGCCACACAAGGGCAGAGGTCACTGTCTGGCTCACTCCTTTGGCACCAGCAACTGGAATGGCTCCCAGTAGACCCTTGCCATGACGGGTGAGTGGGTAAGAGGTTGCACGGCCCATTGTTAGAGGGCAAGGTAGTGGGTGGGTGGGAAAAGGCTGCCTTGAGAAGGGAACAAGTCAGCAGGTATAAACCAAGAGGAATGGTCCCTAGCAGGGAGCTGGGGTGGACCGCTATCTAGGGGAGCTTATATGAGTCTTGTATCAGTGCCTCTAGCTCTGGCTGCACTTTCCTGGGAAACCCTCAGGAGTGTACCCAAGACTCCAAGGGTACAGCGTGATGCCAGCTAGTCTTAAGAGAGGCAGTCCAAACACTTGTTTGCTGCTGTGGGATTGACTTGAACACCAACTCTGTGCTGACTCTGCAGTGTGACCAGTGGAGGCCTAGGGCAGTGGCCTATGATCGCTAATCTAAGCTCAGCACCTTCCTATGTAAAATGAAGATGACCTAGTACCTACCCCATGGTCTTTGAATGTTTAAAAAAGGCTGATTGACTCTCCTTTTCTGTCACTGAGGTGGCTCCTCTCCACCTGCCCAGCCCCTTCCTCCAGGGTTGATGATAAAAATTTAAAAAAGCTCAGAGACAGTTTCATGTAGGGCTGGAGCCCATGGTCCAGTCAGGTCCTCTTTCAGCCCTCGGCCCCAAGCGGGATGGAGGGGGCCTGGGAAGCCCTCCCTGGGAATGAGCTGAGTGGGATGGAAGGATGGATGGTGGAGGGGGAATGTTTCTATTAGGCCACGGGAATGTTTGCTTTTCTTCTCCAAGAACTGGTTGTGGTCATGTAAATCACCCTGGAGGAAAATCAGAGGTCCCCAAACGCATCTGTTGGTTTTTATAAAAAAAAAAGAAAGCAAGACAAAGACAACAATCTTTGTGGTCGACTTAAAAGTATTTTAATCATCAATGAACAAGGGAAGAATAAACCCTTAGAGCAGGCAGGAATGTGGCCAGGGGACCTGGAAAGAAGGGCCTGGTGGGGGCTGCCGGCCGCTTGTCACCTGGGCCCCATCAGCAGAGCCTGCCCATGCACGGAGTAGGGATGGGGGAGGCTCGACAAGAGTGCCCTGGATGGCTGGTCCCACTTCCATGGGTGTACGCTCGCCACTCATAGGAGTTTAAGTTGGGTGTATGGATTGGCTGGAGAGCTGGTAGCGGAGAGTCCAAGAGGGTATGGGTGGCAGTGGTGGTGAGGGTGTCTGTGAACATCTGTGTAAGGGACTTACAAGAGGGTGGATTTGAGTGATTGGATCTGTGTGGCTGAGTATGGAAGTTGTTTGCGAGATTGTAATTGGGTAGTGGGAGGAGTTTGGTTAGGATGGGGTGTTTATGTAGTTAGTACATATGAACTGGGGATTAGTCATAATTCCCAAGGTGCTGCATCAAAATACCCTGAGTCTTCATCACACCGATGTGAGGGAATAGATGATGGAAATAGATATATACTCACCATACTTGCCATGTGCCCCTGAATATCAACCTCCAAGCATATCCAAACATGCCCAACACCACTCCCAGACACATATCCAACACCCAGTACACATCCCCACACCTGGCACATAGTTCCATACACACTGGTAAGCACACTCTTCGATGTACATTGTGCGTATTGGGATCGAGTTTGAATTTGGGGAGGTGCTTGATTATGAGGGTAGTTTAAGAATATGGATGTGAATTAGGTGTATGTTTTTCATGCAGAGAGTATGTTTTGTGTGCAATGTATGGAGCTGTGTTGGGTGCTCTTTCATGTGTATGCTGGGTTCTCCTGTGTGATCAAGGCCTGCGTGTGTTTGGAGGAAATGTGTTTGGAGCTCTGGCTTCTGTGCATACATGCGTGTTGAGTACAGGAATGTGTGCTGGGCTTGGATTTGTGTTTGTGTTTAGATGTGCGGTGGGATGTTTGGATGTGTGTGTTGAGTGTCAGGGTGTTGGGGTAGAGCTCTTGCTGACTCACAATGGAATAGATGAGTCTTCTCGCCCCACCCAGGCTGTGATTTGAACCTGCAGCCCCACTCCCTTCTGTGCAACTTGAGAGTACTGGAAGGGGAAATCTGTAGAAATTTCTTGAAAGTGATAAGACTGAACAGGACCTGGAAGGACAATGATAGCACTGGTGTCAAAGGGCATCCCAACCAGAAATGCCTGAGGCAGGAGATGACCAAACCCCCAGGGAAAGCAGTGGGCCTGAGGGGTGGAGCACAGACTGAGGGAGAGCTGGGACTTTGACTTGGGGACTCTGTTGGGCCCAGGCTTGGAGGCTTGATGCTGTAGGCCAAGGGAGATGGGCAGGCTGGACTAGAAAGCCCACAGTTGGGAATGCCCCGGTAGGGGGAATCCTGTGGCAGTGCTCTGGGAAGGATTCTATGAAGCCTCAGAGAGGCAACCCTTCCTTCCAGAATCCCCAAGGTTCTGAGCTGCCCGCAGTAGAGCAGCAGTGAACCTGCATCCTCCCAGCAGCCTGGAAGGCAACAAGGCAGAGATTTGACAGACGAAATTTGACAAACAAAAATGTGGGCCAGGAGGGAGAAAACCACCTGAGGCTTAGCCTCCATGGAGACTGAGGAGTTCCTCCTCCTCGACCAGGGTATCTCCCCCATCTGTCAAAGGACTTCATCCTGGGCCTGCGGTGCTGAGTGGAGGTGGGCCACCTCATAACATCCCCCAGCTTCACTGCAACCCTGAGAGGTGGGTATTTTGAATTTCTTGTATGAATGTGACATAATCATATGCTTGAAAATTTGTGAAACCAGAAAGAGAAATAAGATGACTCCGAACCACCAGGGTGGAATGTTTTCTTTGGGCCTGTTCCCGTCCCCATGTGACACGGCGCTTAGCACTGTGTCTGGCACGGAATAGGGGCTCACCAAGGGGTGACTTCAAACTCACTGCTGCAACTTTAGTATAATGAGAAAGGTCCAAATCCCAATCCAGTCCTGTCCAGGTGAGGGACTTCCCTTCTCTGTGCCTCAAGTTCCCAGTGGAGTTTGTTGAGTGAGATTAATCAGTTTAGCATCATGGCCTTGTTTTCCTTAGCAGTATTCTAGTCTCTCGTGCAGATCGTGGTACTTCACCCTCTGTTGGATATCTCAGTTGTTTCTGATCTTCCACTATTTTTGCTTCATAATAAGAATATCTCATTAATGATCTTGTGTAAGTCTTCTCTGATGTTCAGTTTGAATGGGTGCCAGGGACCAAGATCTCAAGGCAGTTGGAACCCAGTTTGTTGTGAATCTGTGTCTGCTGTGTATAGTCACTTCTGACCCTCCAACTCCTTAGTGAGGACTTTCTCCCCTCTGGGCTGCATGTCTCTTCTAGCACCCCCTTTTTCTGGCCCAGGCCTCCTGCAGAGAAGGGCCAAGCTCCCTAGCTTGCTAATGTGTTAATGGACTGGGCTCCCTCTGGTGCTGACTAAAAACATCTTGTCTGTGATTTGCAGTGGGTCCATCCCTCAGCCAGAGTCTGGAATCTCCTGGGAGCAAATTCCTTTTCCACCCAATTTGGGCATGCATGGCTGGAAGGAAACGAAATGCTTTCTGAGTCAAATTGAACCCAGATACCAACCACGTGGTTAGCAAAGGAGAAAGAAAACCTCATAAGGTGGGCTCAACCTGGTGACCCTGACTTCTGTCTAGAGGGTCTTGTTTCCTTGAAGGGGTCTCTTACCCAGTATCAGTGCCAGGAAGTGCCTCTTCCTATTGGTGTTAGGGCCTTCCTCTAGTGCCCCAGAGCTTCTACCTGTCTGTTCTTAGCTGGGTGGTCTGAACAGGGCCCTGCACTGTGGGTCTGTTTACTCATCTGTAACAAGGGGGGGGTGATAGCAATACCACCAATAATAATACCTGCCTGGTGGAGTTATTGTGGGGATAAAACACTTTACAAGTAAAACCTTGAGATAGGGCCCAGCACACAGTAAGCTTTCAATAAATGTCAACTGCTGTTTTCACCGAAAATGACTTTACTTTTGCAATCACATTTCTGATAAAGGGCTTGTGCCCAGAGTATTAAGAACTCTTAACAACTTAGTAATAGAAAATATAAATAGTCCATTTGAAAAATAGATAAAGGACTTAGACATTTCTTTAAAGAAGTTGGAAAGATGGTCAAAGGTATAGGAAAAGATATGCAATGTCATTGGCCATAAGAAAAATGCAAGTCAGAATCATAAGGAGATACCACTTCACACCCACAGGATGACCATAAACAAAAAGATCAGTAATAACAAGTATTGGTAATAACATGGAGAAATTAGAACCTTCATACACTGGTAATGGGCATATAAAATAGTGCAGTTGCTTTAGAAAACAGTCTGGAAGTGTTTCAGACAATTGAATATATATAGTTACAAAATGATTTAGCAACTCCACTCCTAGTTGTAGACCCAAAACAAAGGAAAACATGTCTACACAAAATCATGTTTCTAGCAGAATTATTTGTGATGGTCAAAAAGGGAAAACAAACCAAATGTCCATTAACCGATAGTTAATAAATTAAATATGGTAATTCCACACAGTGGAATATTATTTAGCTAAAAAAAGAATAAAATGCTAAAGCATACTATATGGATGAACCATGGAAACAGTTTTGCTATGTATGTCAAAGAAATCAGTCACAAAAGACTATATATATTGCGTGATTTATGAGAAATGTTCAGAATAGTCAAATCTCTAGAAACAGAAAGTTTATCAGTGAATGTCAGGGTTTAGGGAGAGGGAGGAATAGGACAGGACTGGTAATGGATGTGGAGTTTCTTTTTGAAGTGATGGAGGTGTTAAAATATTGGTTATGATGGCTTCACAAATCCGTGAATATACTGAAACCCACTAAATTGTATCCTTTAATTTTGTTGATTTTATGCTTTATGTAGATTATATCTTAACAGAGCTGTAAAAAATAAAACAAAACAAACATGACCACACTAAAACATGACCATACTAAAGCCTCATGGAAGACTCTGGAGAAGAAGGTCCACCAAAAACTCTGCTGCCCTCTGGCCTTCCTCCTGGCTTGCCTTCCCAGGGTAGAGGCTGTTTGTAACCCTCACCTTACCAGAGCTTGTCAGCAACTCCTGAACTCATAGACCTGTTCTCAGAGGCAGGACTCAGACCTGTGACCCTGAAAGGCAGTGTAGTCAGGTGACTGGGGCCTGAGTTGAGATGACATCATGACAGTATTGCCACAGGTTGAATGGAGATTGTGGACCTATTTGTGTGGCCCAGAGTAGGTGTGGCCCCTTATAGCCATGAGAGCCTCCCTCTCCGTAACGAGCAAGTAGTGCCAGGGTGACAAACTGACAACCTGCCAGATAAACATTCACTCAGTGCTGTGTGCAGACCTCAGTCCCTGCTTTAGAGAAACACCCAGAGGGGGACCTTTTGTTGGAAAGATCAAGTCCTGTATTGCTGTAGAGTAGGGGTGCCTGTAGATCAACCTCCCCTGAGCCTTACCTTGAGATGCTCTCGGGTGTCCACTGGATGTGGCACACAAGAACCAGGAGGAACCTTGAGATTATCTTTAGCCCCTCCCTTTTATTTTATAGGTAGGGAAACTGAGGCCCAGAGCAGGGAGGTGGTCTAGTGGAAAAGAGGATGCACTGGAACCTTGTAGCCAGGGACTCCAGGGGTGGTCTTGGCTAAGAGTAGTCTTCAAAACATGGAGTATTTGAAAAGGCAAAGCAAGCAGACCCAGGCCCCACTTGGAGACTGGCAGCAGAATGGGACACCTTTAGCTTGGGCCTCACAGGGACCTCTCCAGCGCAGAGAAGGAGAAGGGAGGAAGGCTGGCAGGGGGAAGTCAGAGAAGCAAGAGAATGTTGTCCTTGATTTTTTGAAAATAAATATTTGTAAAAGCTTTATAGGTTTATTGCCGAAAGCATGGAAAACACAATAAGCATAGATTTGTAAGGAAACAAAAGTCCTCAATGCTGCCCCCTCACAGAGAGAGTCCCAATTTGGACCTCTCTGGGCTGCTCCTGGCTCCTTGAGTAAAATGCAAAGGGGCTTTAGAAACATTTCTAATGAGAAATTAGCCTCATCCGGTTCTGGTGATCCCTGGCAGCCTGGCTTGGCTCAGCCCGACTGGGAGACAGGGAAATAGAATTTGTCTCACCCAGCCTGAGCCTGGTTCACGAGGCTTGTGTTCCAGAATGTACAGAATGTGTCTCATTCGGTGATGCAAACCCACAGTGGTGCCTGCTGGGAGCAGCTATCATGGTTCTACTTTAGCAGGTCTATGGGAGCACTGTGTCTGCTAGCAAGGTTCTGTTAGCTGGGTGTATTGGGGGAAGTTTTGCATGGGGAACAAAAGCAGTGAAAGGTGAAGGAGAGCTCAGAACCCAGAAGCTGAGACAGACTAATTCTGTGCATTGTGGAGGAGATGGTCCTTCCACCCTCTCTCTGGGTGTGAGGAGAGAACCTGGAGGTCCAAGGTCAGGGAGCAGGTCTAGAGACTCTCACCACTGACCTACTGGGTAGCCTTAGCCAGTCTCCTCCTTCAACAGCCCCAGACTCCCCATCTGCACAGTGGGCAGATTTTCTCTATAATGTCCCTTACAGTTCAGCTCTTCTGTGATTTAAAAAGAGCCTTTCTCCTTACCCAAGGATGGCATGGGACTCCGATTGAACCAATTAAAATGTGCCTTGAGCTCCAATGATGTGTCCAGTCTATTGCTGGGCTTTGAAGTTAAGGGCCAGCTGGTGGGACCAGCACCATCCCCTGTCTGATCTATGCCCCCAACCTGCAGGCTAGAGGACCCAAAAGCTGGCAGCTCCAACCCCCAATCTAGGGGCTGCAGTAACAAATGGATGAGGCTATGGGCCCCTGAGGAAGCCTAGCCCTAAATGTAGGAGAATCAAAAAGGCTCCTTGGAAGAGGTAGCAGGCATGAATGCTAAAGGGATAAACAGAATTTTGCCAGGGGAAGTGTCTTGAGAAAGGCATGCTGGGTTAAAAGTGATGGGAGCAGAGACAGAATGACGCAGGCTGCATGGAATGCGACGCCATCGCTGACAGGTTTTGGCACCACAGCAGAGATGACAGACTGGAACCCTGACTCAAACCCCGGGGAGGTAGGTCCTGCTATTTTCAATCTCTCTTGACCCTTAAAATAAACTACAAAGAAGGAGTGTTAACTCCATTTTAAAGAGGTAACTTGGAACCGGAGGAACTAAGTACCGTGTCTAAGCACACAAACCAGTTAGCAACAGAGCTGGGAACTGAACCCAGGTCTGCCTGATCCAATGCCCATACCCCGTCAGGCTGGCTTACGGCCCAAACATGGGACAGAAGCTGCAGAGATGGGTTTCAGAGGAGCATCTGCCGCCCTCCCCTCCCATCTTACAGTGTGGCTGGGGAGTGAAGTGCAGCCTTGCCTATGTGTCCTCTGCTCTAGGAGTCAGCCCACTTGTCACCACTGTTTAATTGAATTGTCTCTTGAGACTCTTCTATCATCTCCGGTCACTGTGTCTGAAACAGCTTGGTGACTTCACCCCACGAGGAAGAATCTGTGCCCCTCAGTGCAGCTGGGATGTGTCCTGGGCTCCGTGATGGAGGCCCACAGCTGCTTCACCATGGACTTATCTCCACCATTTTGAAAGCTGTCTTCATCATCTGTCTTCGCTGCTACAGGTTCCCTCTGGAGGTCATCGTGTTGTCCCCATGTTTATGCAGAAACTGAATTCAGAGGGAGTTCCCTGCCTGTGTCACATGGGGTGAGGGCATGTGACAGACAGTCCCACCCCAGGTCCTTCTGGCTGCACATTGAGGGGCAGGGTGTCCCCAGGTCACATGGGATGCATCACCTAGGGCCATTTCAGAGCTAAGGAAGTCTACCTCTGCCACCTGAATCTGTCTGTGAGCGTATCACAGTGCCCACCATGATGTTCCCTGAACCTCAGCAAGACAGAAGACTATAAAATATAAAGCGAAAAGTATAATGTCTCAAGAAGTAGAAAGGAGGGAGTGAAGTCAAAGGGAGAAAGAAAAAACCAGGGGTTCTGACTCCTGTTTAACACTGGAATATTTTGCCAGACTTTTCTCTCTGTGTTGTGTGTATGATGATTATACTCTACTACCATGGGATCGTCATGATACTTACTATCGGTAGCTTGCTTTATTTACTTGCAGTATGCTTTGGCTGTTTGGCTACGTGCACCAAGCTGCGTAAATGAGGAAGGAATAAATGAATGGCTGGTGAATGACCAAATGGTCTGCTGTTCGCTCACTTGCACTACCGGACAAATGAGGCTTTGTGCTAAGTGCCTAGGCTGTCTCCCCGGAACCAGGAGCTGCTGTTTCTATTTTGTCAATGAAGTCATCCTCCATATCCTCAGACTCAGTTTCTCCATCTGCACGTGCAGCTGCAGTGGGGTTGCAGGTGACAATGGGCAGTGACAATGTGTCATTAGGAGTGCTAATGCCAGGTGCTTTGCTTCTGTGGCAGAGTTCCAAGGGAGTCAGGGTTTAAATTCAGCTTTGGGTGACTCTAGAGCACTGTGTATTCCAGAATGAGCACCCAGGAAGAACCGGACCTAAGAATCGGGGTGGGGGACATAAACTAGAGGTGCAAGCCTCAGTAAACCCTGCCTCCCTGGGCTGCCTCGATGTCCTCCCCTTAACACGAGGGCCTCCAAGAGGCCAGCGAGTCCTGCACTGGGTGAGGCTCAGGTCCCCACTCATCACGACCTAGCCACCCTACTCTTACCCTGGCCAGGGTAGAGCCAGAGAGGAGTCTGACCTGAGAGCTCCCCTAAAGCCCAGAATCTGCAGAAGAGCAGTCCTGGAGCTGGGCCCTGGTGACTGAGGGACTGCGAGGCTGGAGACAGCACATGCAAATGCACAGGAAGCTCTGAGAGCCCAGGGAGTCAGTGTTGCTGGACCTAGAGAAGAAAAGGGAGCCTGGGAGAACAACCCTAACTTGTGGGCAGCAGAGTCGAGCAGGAGGTGGGTGGGAAGCGGCTGGAAACACCAGGCTTAGAGCCTCAGTTGTATCCAGAAGGTAGAAGGAAGACATGGATGGGTTTGGGGTTTTGAGCAGTGACCTGGGCAGGCTTGCAATTTAAGAATCTCTGTGGCTGCTGGTTAGACAGTGGATTTGGGGGCAGGTCAAGGTGGAGACAGAGAGGCCAGTGGAGAGAGCGGTGGATGGGTGTATGCCTGGAGTGGGGGGTGGTGTGTATGGAAACGAGGAGTCAAAGGGCCTCCTGGGGTCCCTGGCCCCTCCTAAGTTTCCAGCTTGTTTCATCCTCCAGAACAGAGCCCACCACTCAGCTCTCAGCCGCACTGACAGTCTGAGCAAGGACCCTGCCTGGGCCCAAGTACAAGGCAGCGATTTATTTTCTGTGAATTTTTATGGGTGCCCAAGTTATAGCTGAATGGCTCAGCACAATGGCATCCTTCTTCTTCTACTTTTTTTTTTTACATTATTCCTGACATAATGCTAATTAGTTCCAGGCATCCTCCTGAGTGCAGGGGCGGAGCTGGGCAGCTCTGCCTGCCTGGGTAGCTGGGCAGACGGGCACTGTTCTCCACATGCCCCCCCCCTCCCCGGTTTCTCAAGGAGGTACCTTAAAGCACATTTCTCCCAAAGGATACATTCCCACCTTATCAGGGGTTGATAATTCTTTTCAGTGTGACTGATATTTCTTTCAAGACTCTCCAAAGAGAGCTGGGCAGCCTGCCTGGCATCCAGGTAGCTTTGCTTTCAGGCCCTGGGGGCATCCCAGGCACAGGTGATGGGTAGGACACCTTCCTCAACCCCTCCTGAGTCTTCCAACCTAGGTGAATGAGATGTAAGAACAGGTCAAAGCTTCAGCAGCAGACCGCCCTGGACTCCCCTGCCTCTGCCCCTACTCTTGGGGTGTCTGAATCCAGGCTCTGGGTGCCTCTATTTCCTCCTCTGAAAGAGAGGGATGGGATGCAGCACCTGCCATCCAGGTGTCCTGAAGATTGAGAGGCCATGCAAACACAGGCACCCCCAGACGTGCTCCATGTGCCACCTTCCCTCCTTTCTCCTTTCCCATGGTCCCAGGAGGGAGGCTGATAGCCTCTATTTTACTTATGCCTGAACCTGAAGTCTTCAAATTTGAGTGAGGGAGGAAAAAAATGTAATGAATATTTTCTTAAACTCTCTCTTCTGAGCGCTGAGTAGCAAGTCTTAGGCAGTTCACAAGACACTGTCCATCCTTTCTCCTAGTTTCACCTGTGTTCTGGTATGTGGGGGGAACTGAGAGGGCCCCGAAGTCCTTTTTCCTGCTGGTTCTGTGCCATCCAGTGCCCTGCCTAGTCTCTGGCCAAGGCGCACCTGACTCCATCTGCCCAAAAGGCAGCCCGGGGCAGCTGGGACACACTTTTGACTCCCATGCCAGGCACACGGCCTCTGGGGAACCTCCATAAGACATACAGAGCCCTGCCCACAGGGATTCTGGGCCCCTTGCCTGGGGGAGTCCTGCATTAGGTTGGCTCACAAACCTAGCCAGGGCGCTGTCAACACATCCAAGATTGGGACCTAGGGGGAAAGGGCAGAGCCCCATCTGTCATTCTTGCTCTCCTCCCATAGCCCGCTCCCAGCTAGAGGGGTTCCCTGTTCTGCCTCATTCTTCCCTCAAAGTTCATTTATTTGTTGCTTGGTTCTTTCATTCAGTAATAGATACTCATGGAATAACACTCTGTGCCAGGTCCTGTGTTGGGCAACTCAGCTGGATTTATGGCAGAAAAATCATTTGAAATAGTAACTGTGCCTGACTCATCTGTCTCCAGAGTTCTTTCCACACAATCCTGAGGCTTGGGATTTTGAAACCCCGAAGTCAGGAACTTGCGCTTGTCTTCTCTGCTTTCTGCTAAATTATCTCCTCCCTTGGGCACTTGGGTAGAGGCACAGTGCCATTCCACACAGACCCATTCAACAGATGAGAACTATAGCCCAGCAACCAGAGACTTTCCCAGGATGCCTGGCCCAGCAAGGGGCCTGACTTATTGCTGGAGGAGGCTGTGCCCAGCAGAGCAGCTGTCAGCAGCTTCCAGGCTCGGAGAAACACCAGAGTGAGCCTCTGAGTCTATGGGTTTGGGCTTTTCCCCATTCCCTGAGTGGATCGCCACCATCATCAATGACAATATGAGGCACTGTGTATTGCAGACCTACTGTGTGTCGACAACTTTACTCATCTAATTCCCATAGCCACTGGCTGAACAAACCAAGGGTCAAACCTCCACCACTCTGTGCCTCAGTTTACTCATCTTAAAAGATCCTGTCTCTCTCAGGATCACTGTGATGCAGGTGGGACCAGGGAAGGAAGGTACTCTGTAGATGGAGGCATGTTGCCTCTGCCTCTTCCCGGTTCCTTATCCCTCCATGAACTGAATTTCATTTGTTTTGTGTGTGTGACCAGCTCCTCTTATAACTGACCTTTCTTCAGTAGCTCATGTGTGAGTGGTCATTGCCACTTCTGTCTGCTGTTGCTAAGCATTGCCATGAATGCAGGTTCTGGCTTCCAGCTGCAGTAAGATGCCATGTGGGCCATGTGGGATCCCCCAGGGTATGGCCCAGGTATGCCAGTTGCTGGCATGGGAGTCAGTCCACCTTGAAGGCCCTTAGTCTACCTATGATGGGTGGCGGGAGAGGGATGGCAGTGATCCGGCAAGTCTCCTTACCCATTTGTCCTCTGAGTCCCAGAAGGCAGTCCCACCCAACTTAGATCTGTGGGCTATCCCTCAAGGTAGCTTTAGTCTCCCCCTACAAGCAACCCTAATGCACAGCAGTCACCACTCAGTCCCTAGCACCTGGGGATTGTTCTCTCCTCCCAGGCATAGTTCTTCCTGGCATGGAGGGCCAGCATTCTGAGAGGTCCCCCCACCACTACCTGCATAGGTGCCTGCTATCTCTGGAGCTACACACACCTCACAGTCCTGGTTCTGAATGTTGCCCCCTCAACAAGGTGGAGACCTTTGGTCCATGTTGGGATCTGAGCCAAAGGTATGCACTGGGCGGGTTGCTCCTACCAGCCCCCAGCTTCAGATGGACCCTTTGCAGGTGTACATTTGTAATGATTCATGGTGACCCACATAAGGCTTTCTTTCAGGAGGGTGTGGAAGGGCTGTAGGCAGCCCCGGAGTGCTACAGGTGGTTATGTGGGCTGTGCAGGAATGAGGCTACCATGTGTGCACCTTCACCCCATGACCCTGGTATCATTACACCAGGGAGGCAAGTGACCCATCTGAAGTCACACAGCAACCTATGATATCAGGTCTGCACCTGGCTCTCAGCCCCTGAGGTTTTGACATCATGGACCCACACTGGAATGAACTTGTTCCTGGAATTTGGAGCAGAACTGAAAGGAGAACTAATGTATACTGAGCACCTCTCCTGTATGTCCCCCTGTCCACGTGAGGAACCTGAGCCGAGGGACCTGAGGCAGGAATGTCTCCCCATTTAGTCATGAGAACTCCTGTCCCTGTTCACAGGGACAGGAAAGGAGGAATTGAACCAGAGCCCTGGGCTGTGCTGCACGGGTAGACATCCTACCCACACCATGGGGTGAGATTTTGAGGGAGGGTGGAGCCTGGAAAGGAGCCTGTGTTCTTCATGGTCCTTCATCCTCTGCCTGAGACAAGCTTGCCAGCCTTACCTCAGCGCCAATGCTACCCCTATCCAGGGAGGTCCCCTTAGAAATGGAGCCGTGTTCTTCTGCTTGGTGGCTGACTGCTGATGGGGTAGACTTCCGTGGGGCTCCCCCATCCACGCTGCCTCATACCTGCCTCTTCTCCAGGCAGCTAACTCCTAGAGGCCGAGTTGGTGTCACCAGGCACAGTCCTGGGGAACAAGTGGTACCTGCCACACAGCCTGAGCTCAGCGCTAGGTGGTGGCAAGGCAGAATGAGGGCTCAGGCACCCAGAAATGGGTGGGGAAAGGGAAGGATTGAGAAAGACTTGGGAGTGAGGGTGTGAAATGCCTAGAAGGACATTGAGGCTAATAGTGGGGCCTTGTGAACAGAGGACACGGTGGGCATTAAGGCCCATGGCTGGAGCATAGGGGTAGGGAAGTGGACATTAGGCTACGAAGATCAGTGGGGCCAAACGGTGGTTTGCGGCCTCATCTTATCTTAGGGTTCTCTGTGTCCATGTAATACCCTCCACAAAGCCAAGTCAATCTGGCCACTAAGTGAAAGTCAGGGTACAGTGAGCCTGATCCCTCCATCTCAGAGAGGTTTTGCATGGGAACTTGTGCAGGGCTGACCATGCTGGGTGTCAAATGTTGGTGTGAGGACACGTCTTTATCTACTAACTTCTTGAAGCCTCTTTTGGGTGTTGTGTCTGGGTTGTATTTTTTTTCCCCTGTATGCACAAACAACGAAACCACTCTTGTTCCGAAGTGTGGGTCAGTTTCTGCCAGTGAGGGGCTGTATGGGTGTGGGACAGTGTGTCCATGTGTCTGTGCTCTGAGCAGTTCATAGTCCAGATTCCTGTGGTGTATCTGGAACATGGATGTTCTTGAGTGTATATGTGAGTATGCATGTGCTGCTGGCTTGTGTGTCTCTGCGCCATGAGTCTGTGTGTAGGGGGGGTGGAGAAGGGGTGGGGATCGGTGCTATGTGTTGGTGCACAAGGGCTCTGGGAGGAGAGGTGTCAGTGTGTGAGTCTGCTTTCTGTGTTAGTGGCTGGTGACTTGGGTGTGTACATGAGTTATCCTATGTAGCTTGTTTTCTGCTTTCTTGCTCTGCCTCTGTCTACACCTCAGGGGCTGTGCAGCCAAAGGAAGCTCCTGGATGCCTCCATCTACCTGGTGCGCAGACTCAGCCCCACCTTGTACCTCTTAACTGAGGGACTCCACACAGCCCTGGAAGTGTGGCCTAGGCCTCTTGGCCTGAGCCTGCTGGAAGCAAGACCCTGTTTCTTGCCCAGATAGGGCTTTCCTACTGCAGAGAACCCAGCCCAGAACCTTCATGAAGTCCTGGTGAGGAAGGGATGAAAGGTCCGTAGCCGTAGCCTACCTTGAAACCTCCTCCCAAGAGGAGGAACAACCTGACTACTCTGGGAGGGAGTTCTAATGCCCCAGGCCCTTTGTGTGCACCCCCTCCCCGGCCCCATTCCTTGGCTCATCAGCCTCTCCTGGTGGTGGTAGAGACAGAGAGAGTGGAACAAGTTGAGGCCTCCCACACGAACCTCTGCTTTCGGGACCGGCCCTCAGTCGGGACACCTAGCACAGGAGTGTGGCCAGGCTCAGAGCTTGGGTGGTGGAGGCAAATCTAAGCCCCATTCCTTGTGAGCTCCAGGACTCACACACACAAGCACCCGGGGCTTCGGTTTCTGCCTCTCCACCAGCACAGTTGCTGTGTGTACTGAATGGGACTAAGAAGATGGTGTTGAGGGATAGTACAACCCAGTCCCAGTACAGAGTAAATGTCATCACTGCTGGGGCGGCCTGGCTCCCGCTATCCATTCCCTTATTCACAGGCGCGGTGCACCCCAGCTCAACCAGACCCTCAAAGGCCTGGACAGAGCAGGGGCCAGGTTAGCACCCCTCCAACCTCACTTCCCAAACCAAATCACATCTTCCCTTCTCTTCTTGTCTCCACTGTCCCCCAAGGAAGCGAAGCACAAGGCTCTGGGGAGACCCCCATGGACACCCCTTGGGGGCTCAGAGGACAGTAACCTCGGGGCCAGTGTTCCTCCTAGGGTGCGGGGGTGAGGAGTGGACCTCAATTGCTGGCTGGCTGGCCTTTAAAGATGGCCAAGCAGAGAATTATTTGACATCTTGGAGAAGGATCTGGAACCTTGCAGTTCTCCCATCCAAATCATTGTTGTAAAGTAAGTTAAAAGTTTGTACAAAAATGAGAAGTTGATCCCTGAATGGCCTGCCAGACTGTTGTAACCCAATATATTTTACCCTTAAACCAGAAATGTGTTTGTTTAGAAGCAAGTCACTGGCAAATGCCAAAACTGGAGGCATTTCCTCCCTGCCCCCGCCCATGCCCTGTTCCCCTAAACCTCCTCCTTACCCTTGTGTCCAGATTCCTAGCCAGAGCAGGAGAAAGCGGGCCCTCCCTCCTCGATGAGCCCTGTCAGCCGCAGGGAGGAAACTTGACATTCATTGGGCACCCACTGTGTGCCAGTTCCTGATCTGGGCATATCCGGTTATTTACTTCTAACAGCCCTTTGTGGTGGCCCCATTTTAGAGAGGAGGAAAATGAGGACAGACATGGGTTGTGACATGCCCAAGTTTGGGGCCTTCCACGATGGAGCCCGATGTCATGGCCGTTGCCTTACAGCATGACCTCGCCTGTGAAACGGGGCCTGTGTCCTTCGTGGGCACACAGGTGGGCAAGGTCGGTCACGCCCAGCAAAAATATGTGTCTGGCATGGTGCTGGGGCCCCCTTTAGTCCTTAGCCTTTGCAGAGACGAGGATAAGGCTCAGAGAAGGCAACTTCCTTCTCTGAGCTAGGTGGACTAGCCCTGCAGAGTCTGAAGTCTGACCTAGGGCTGGGCGACTCCAGCCCACTCCTCCCCCCCAGCCAGAGCTTGCTGCATCCTCGGGCTTGGCCAGGAGAGGAAGGTGGTGCCCCCTCCCCGGCTCCCGGGATGGCTCCCCGCTTTCATCTCCTGCCCTCGGTTCTGTGTGCTGCACGCAGTGGTAACGGATTGCAGTGGACTTTTTTCAATTAGGTTCTGATTTTCCTCTGCCTGTTACTATAAAACTCCAGATGGTCTAGGGCTTCACGGTTCCTGGGGTATTTTCCCCCGTTATTTTAATCTTCTTTTGTAACACGCCCCACATGTGGGAATTGGGCCTTTCAAGACTGCTCTGTGCCTCGGCTGGGCTCTTTCTTCTCCGCGATGCCGCCTTGTTTTTCCTTTTTGTGTGGTGGCATCTCCTCTTGGAGGGGCCGGGAAGAAGGAGGCCTCCTTTCCCGGCACCGGCTGTGTGTCTGCGGCCAGGCCCGCTCTGCTTGTGCACGGAATGCGGGATGTGGCCTTAGCTGGAAATCTGCAATAGGTCCCCAGTGCCTGCCCCATTTGGGGTGCCTAGCGGAGGGGTCCCAAAGGCAGTGCATCAGAGTGGTTGGGAGACTGGTAGACTTGCCCATTTCACAGCCTGGATCAGATACCAGCTCCACCACTGACGGGCCGGGTGACCTGGACCCACCTCCCTGTGCCCTGATGTCCTCATCTTCAGAGTGGAGCTAGGAAGGCACCTCCCCAGCAGGCGTGTTGCCATGAGGAAATGAAGTACTGTATGAAACACACAGTGCGGTCTGTGGTAGGTGTCTGAGGGAGCATCACCGGTCACGTACATCTTTCTGAATTCACCCCAATTTTGTCTTAGGATAGATTTTACTGTTTGTGCATTTAAAAAAAAAGTGGCACCCATCCTTACATATTCCTAGGCTGGTAGATGCCCCTTCTATTCCTTCCCCCACTCTGCGTGCCCTCTACTAACAGGATCCATCCTGTCTGTTGCCCATGGCAATGAGCCTTCGTGTCTGGTCAGACAAGCCACTGTGTGTTTGGTTATTTGAAGCATGTTTGAAGTTCGCCTTGAGTAAAAGAGGCCCCAGTGGTTCTCTGGGGGGGATAAAGATGGCATCAGAAGCTGGCCAAGCATGTTACTTGCACCCTGTGGTTCATGGAGGGCACCCACCTGTGTGTGCCCAAGGGATGAAGAATTGGCTCAGAAAAGTGAGATGAACTTGGCCAGGGTCATGAGTGGGGAGTGTGGAGACCAGACTTGCACCCAGGCTGCTGTGCTGTTGACACGTAAGATGTGAGGTGGCCGTTGAAGGTGTGGACTCCATCAGCCATCGCTAGGGCCAGATCAAGATCACACTGGCCAGAATGCAGAGCTGCTAGTTCCTACCAGGAGGCTATACAGGGTCTAAGAGGGAAGGAACCCGGACAGACCTCTAGGTTTAAGTTTTTGTTCTGGATACCAGATACCATGTGGGAAGAGCTGTAAGGGAAGGGGGCAGGGTAGAAGGTGGTACTGTGGCTGGTGAGCAATGCTGGCGTGGGAGCGTTTGATGAGGGAGTGGATCCGGGCAGGGGGTTAGCAGAGAAGAGAAAGGGGCAAACCTGAGAGAAGTTTAAGAGGTTCCTGGCTTAGTGACTGGTTGGATTCAGGAGTTGGGAGAAGGTAATGGGTTTCTGACTGAGATGGAAGGTAGAAGATCATGAACTGGGGAGCCCAGCACCAGAATCTCCCAAGAGAATGCCCTTGTACCATCCACTTGCTGGACCACATCAGTGATTTTACAGAGCAGTTTCTATAGGAGACTTGGGATCAAAAAATTCCCAAACTCTCCTAGTCTGGAATCCCCATCTTATAGATTTGAGTGAAGAGAACCCAAATTCACATTTCTCTTTCTACCTCCCTTTTACCTTTTACCTCCCTTTCATGCTAGGTCATCAGATTCTTAGGTCTCTCCAGAACACTTTACCCCTTCTGGTTTCCCTTCTCCACTTGTCTTTTGTGGTCTCTGTTGTCCTAAAGTCCAAGCTCCCTGCACTCTGCCAGCTACATAGAGGAGTTAATGTGGCAAACAGATACATACCAATGTGTAGGAAGTGAGCAGGTAGAAGGGTGGATGGATGCATGATGAGTGATGGGGGGTGCAAATTAAGGTTCAGGTGGGTGGGTAAGGGTGCATGAGTGCCTTTCAGAATCACAGGGTTTTTCTGACATTGCTGTTTTGTGTCAAAGATTGATGGGTCACTTCTTTCGGGAAGAGATGGTGGTTCTGACTGTGGCTTAGTCCAGCTCAGTGCCCTCTAGCATGGTAGGGGCAAGTCCTCCTCTCAGTACTCCCTAATAGACACCCAACCATTCATTGCAGTGTGTGTATCCCTGGAGGTTTGCTGTGCAAGTTTATATACCAGGATCTTGAGCACAGGGAGGAAGAGATCTGTCCAACAGGAATGTCAGATGTCTCCTCCCCAGCGTGTGGTGCCCCTGGGGTACAGATGCCATGGAAGAATCATTATACCCTGAGACACAGTGGTGCTGCTTGAGAGCTCATCCTCCACTGCCTGGGAGCACAGTCTGGGTGCCATGAAGTTATGCTTGTGGTCCACCCTCACAACACTGTGAGCTAGTTACTGTCACCTGCATTTTATAGAGAAAGAAATGGAACCACAGAGAGATCACTGACTGGTCAAGGTGATGGACTGTTTGCTTTGCAAGTCTGAACCTTGACACCAAGCTCTCACATGGGACAGTGGAGGGTTGAATACCAGGCAGAAGAGCTGAGGGCATGACCAGATGTCAGAAGGCACTGTGAACCCTGGAGGGTGCCGACCAGGGGTGAAGATAGGGGAGCATGGCAGTTTACAGTTTATGAACAGGTTTGCAGTTTATGAACAGACTTATCAAATACTCAAGTTGGAGGATGTTGGGGCTTCCTGTAACAGGGAGGACTCACAGGAAACTGAGAGATGTGTGCTCAGCCTTAGAATTCTGACCAGGTCCTCCTACCACTGTGTGAGCCCTGCCAGGTCCTGGCTCCCCAAGGTGCAGATG
Source organism: Uropsilus gracilis (assembly GCA_004024945.1). NCBI lineage: Eukaryota > Metazoa > Chordata > Mammalia > Eulipotyphla > Talpidae > Uropsilus > Uropsilus gracilis. The sequence goes on along the minus strand of PVHY01002253.1, from coordinate 103,712 downwards.
GAGTGTCCCATTTGTGCAGGTGTCTGCTCATCAGAGGTGGACCAGGAGAGCCCTGGGCTACCCTCCACACTCCATTGTAGGAGGTGCTAGGTTATCTGCCTCTCAGCTTGTTCCCCAACCTGCACCCTGTCATGTATGGGCCCAGTCACGTATGGTCCAAATCCCCTCTCCCCTAACCTGGAACCTTCCAGAGTTGACTGGCCAATGGAGGTATATACAAGTAACTAGTCAGGGCCCTAGATTGGAGAACTGATCATACCAGACCCCATACCTGGACTGACAGCCTAATACACCTGAGCCAAGGGCTTCAGAGCCCAGGGGGTGATGGGAAGGCCAACTTAAGTATCAGACTGGTGGGGGATAAGGGTGTGGGGAGTGAGGTGAACAGTTAAAAGAATGAAAGGTGGAAATAAGACAGGGGGGTTGGGACCTCTTATGCCCAGTGGTCTGTCACACACGCACAAATCTCTTTTCAGCTCTACATAGAGGCAGCAGGTCCCACAAGGTGGTCCTTGTAGCCACCACAAGGGAAAGTTATCCTACTACTTACTTGCTCTGTGACCCTAAATGATCACTATAGTCACAATATGGGGAGGGAGAATTCCTTCAAGATAAGTACCTACTACGCATTACTTCATTTCATCCTCACACCCACACTCCATAGAGGATTGGTAGACTCACCCATTGACAGATGAGGAAACTGAGACTCAAAGAGCCAAAGGCATTCACCTCCTATCACTCAGTAAGAGGAGCAGGTAAGATTGGCCCAGGTCATTCGCACTGGAGTCTGTATCTGCACTCCTGTACTGTTTCCCCTTTAGCCTCAGCTCCTGACAGTGGGTGAGGACTATTGGCCTGGGGGTGGGGGGCCCTCTGGAGAAAATACAAGACCACAGTAGTGACAGCCCCAGGGCTAGCCAAGCAAGCACCTTTAGGTGCAGAGCCCCCCCCCCTGCCTATTAGCCCCTCTGCATAGTTGTTGAACGGAGAGGACCTTGGGTACCTTGGCAAGGCAGCTGCAAGTGGTCTTATGCTTGGAGACCCCTGACATGTCCAGGATGTAGCCTCTGCTACTTGGAGTACTTATAGCATCCTCCTCCTCTCAGACCAGTTCTCCAATCTGGGGTCCTGACTAGCTGCTTGTATATACCTCAGTTGACCAGTCAACTTTGGAAGCTTCCAGGTTAGGGGAGAGGGGATTTGAACCAGACATGGTTGGGCCCATACAGGGTGCAGGTGCAGGGTACTTTGATGAATACTGGAGTGAGAGGGTGCTCTCACAGGGAACATGTGCCTCCAAGCCCAGGAGCTCCTATCTTATTCCCACTGGGTCACATTTCTAATCCACTCTGCCCCATAAACGAGCTCCTCAGGAGCTCCCAAACCTTCAATCTGGAGGCATAGAGAGGACGCAGTGAATGTGCAGGGAAAGCCTGCTAACCCATACCTCCAGGTATGACCAAGGGTGCTGAGAAGGCTTTTCAGAAGGTGGTGCTTGTTCAGCATGAGCAGATGTTTGCTCAGCGAGCCAAGGAGGGAAAGGCATTCCAAGGCAGGGGAACAGCTCAAGCAAAGGCCTGGAGACACCGAAGTTCCCTGACACTAGTCGATCACTCTATGCGAGCGGCTACGGCCTAGCATATGGGGCGCAAGCAGGTGGGAGGAACGTAGGCCCTGTTGGAAGACTGGGAACACCAAACTGCAATCCCAGACTTTTGAAAAATGTATGAATTAAATTGTCAGCCAGTTGGAAGGGAAGGTGTCTCAGGAGGGGTGTAGCCTGAACAATGGCCTGGGGGCGGGAGCAACTGTTCTGGGACAAAGGTTGGCCCAGACAGGCCTGTACACCCTCACAGGGAGATGATATACCGATCTCTGGGGCCCTGTAGACTCTCCCAAAGTCAGAAAAATCACGCAGCACATGAGGAGTTATGGCCCCTCCACTTCAGAGATCCACCCTCCCAGCACGGGCCAGCACATGAGAGGAAGCCCGCTCTCCAGCCGTGGCTCCTCTGTCTCAGTTTGGGGAGAACTTGGCACAAAGCCATGGCAGGAGAGCAAGGGGGGCACAGCTTGTGGCCTGTTTACTCCCCCAAACAGGATTTCCTTCTGGTTTTGATGCATGGAAAAGGCACAGCATCTGGAAGGAGGGAGCAAGACAGCCTCTAAAATTCAGCAGTGGGAGGCTTACCTGGGAGCAGCCCCAGCAGAGCTTGGTATTGGGTGGCCAGGCCTGGAAGGAGAGGCCTGGAAGGAGCACATCTAGACTGCTCTTGTCTCTGGATCCTTGTTCTCGCTCCTGGGGTTTGGGGGGTGAAACCAATGACCTCCTCTGGTCCTTCCTCCTCTGCCCACCTGTTCCAGGAAGGCAGTGGGCAGAGCCACCAGGCTAAAGTGTCACGCGTGGCTTGTGTCCCTTGCCATGTCACAGCCCCCATGGTCACAGGAGGCCTCTTGCTCTGGGGCAGCGATGTTGAGGCTACACACTTCCTGACTGGCCATGTGGTTAAGTACCCAGCACCATGCCTGGGTGGACAGAGCAGGTGTGGGTTGTGGTGGTTCCCTGGCCTCTCCTCCCTCCAGGGCACACCGGCCAGGCAGGGGAGGAGCAAGGAGAGCAGCCACTCATACTAGCAGTCAGGGTTGCCTGCTTCTGCTGGGCCACATTCAAACTGGACTTTGAAGGTCCAGAGAGAGGGCAGGGGGTTTGGCTGGGCATTTACAAGAGGATGGACACTGCTTGCTGAGTCACTTGCCTGAACAAAGGCTCCGAGTTGCCTGGCAGGATCCTGTAACTGCTGCTGGACTTGGGGTGGAACTCAGAGGGGTGGGAAGGCATTTGGAAGGCACAGAAGCTTCAGGACTTCAAGAGTGATGGGGTATTCCTGCCTCTTCAGTTCTGGGGGGCTCTGTGGAGAGTAAGGAGGGAGGGTTAGGAGTTAGAGGATTCAAGAGTAGGGCGCTGGGTAGTGGTTGTTGGGTGGGGGCAGCCACAGTTAGAGAGTGCTTTGTGTTGCTCTCTACCCTCACCCCTGGCCCATGCTCTCTGCTCAGCACAGGGCTTGGCACCTGACTGGCATTGGCCAGCTAAATGACCCAGGGAGACTGGAGACCCTGGGTGTAAGAATGCTGTTACTGTTCTCACAGAGGTCAGCATCACTGCTGGGCTCCAGGTGGGCAGGGTCTTCCCTGGGATAGGGGGCTTCCTGTCACCCCTGAGTGGAGGCCATACACTGTCAAGTTTATAGGCAAAGATATAAGATCCAAAGAGGTCACAAGCACCACCAAATTCAGGTCTTGGATCCCAAATCCAGGGCTGTTCACATGTGCCTGTCTTCAGTGCAACATCTCACTTCTAATTGCATCAAGGGAGGGGCCCTTCCCAGAAATGGAAACACTATTTTCTTCAGTCCCCACGACCATTCTAAGGCAGGACACTCCAGGGCTTCTCGGACAGGAGTTTGGCCCTAGCACTTCATGGAGAGTGAAGCTGGGGTGCCTGGAGATCTCAGCAGGGCAGGTGTGGAGGGGCAGGGGGTGTTGGGGCTCTTTCCAGGCTGGTGGTAGGCCATGCAGGGGCCACAGAGCACCCCTCATTGGCCTCTCCTGCAGTTTGAAGGCTGCAGCAAGGCCTTCTCACGGCTGGAGAACCTCAAGATCCACCTGCGGAGTCACACGGGCGAGAAGCCGTACCTGTGTCAGCACCCAGGCTGTCAGAAGGCCTTCAGCAACTCCAGCGACCGCGCCAAGCACCAGCGCACCCACCTGGACACGGTAGGCTGCAGAGAAGAGCGTAAGGGGGTTGCGTGCGCTGCCCCTGCTGGTCTTGTGCAGGGCGGGGGACTGGGCACCATGTAGAACCCTGCTGTGCCCTTGAGCCCAGCCGACATTTAGGACAGGATGATTGTGAGGAGAGGGAAGTCCTGTCATAGCTTTAGTGGATCCCTGACTTTTATTCACTAGAGGTTTATGATGACCTTTATTCATAGACAGGAGGTTATTTCCATCTTCCAACAGTGACAACCAAAAGCATTTTGAACATTGCCCCATGTACCAGGAGGAGGAATAACTGCCCCCTTTGAGAACCATTGTCCTAGCCCATGTGGGGTCCCATATCCCCACATGACCCCAGAGGGTAGGCTCGTCTCTGGCATCCACTTCCCTGGACCAGGCTGCCACCTCAGAGCTGACCACTCCCTCCCTGCTCTCCCCTCTGCATCGCTCCTTGGATACAGGCCAGAGTTGAGGCGGCTGTGCCTAAGACTCCAGGGCCCTGGAACAGTGAGCTGGGCACCCTGCCTCTGTGTCCCACTCCATGCCCCCTGGTTGTGCCTGATAGTGTGATCATCAGCAGCTCTATCTCAAAATCAGCCCAAGCATTTTATTTTCACTTGTGCCCATAAACCTCAGTGTTTAAGAGCTTGTCCTATAAAGTAGCGCCTCCTGCGTTCTCACACTGACCCTGCCCGTCAGAGCATCACTAACCTGTTAGACAAACACGGGAGGTGGGGCCTCAGGAAGGTCAGTGCTTGCTCAACTGAAAGTGGCAGAGCTGACCCAAGAGCATCTCATGCCTGTCCCACAGGCCCTGTGTCAAGGGGCAGGGGGTTTAGGGGATCCCAGCCCCTGTGTCCAGCGGGAGATATGTCTGAGCCTCTGGCCTGTACCTCTGCTCTTCCTGCAAACTCTTGCTGTGGGGGACTAGGAGGTCGAGTGTCTGTCTAATCTAGACCATTCCAGTGCTCAGATAGAGGAGGAAGTGGAGGAAGAGGAGATACAGAGGAGGAAGTGGAAGAGAGGGACTCCCATCGGTGCTAAGTTGGATGACAACAGAGCTCAGAGCTGAATGCCCTCTGGTCAACTTCTCTATTTTATAACTGGGAAAACCAAGACCCGAAAAGATGGGGGAGTCGCAGCAAATAACTAATCAAGTTTCCGGTCCAGACCAGGCCTGGGTAGAATGTTCTATACATCTGCCTCACATATTACACAGACCGTCTTCCCCATTTTAATTCTGGTGACCACCCACAAGATAGGGGTGGGTGAGTCCCAGGTGCAAACAGGGGACAAAGAGTCGGCCCCCATCTTACAAAGAAATGGAGATCCAGTGAGATCAAGTCCTTGAGGGTCACCAAGCTGGTAAGTGCAGAGCTAGGAGGTGAATCCTGGTCTGCCTGACTCCATGTCCAGTGTCCCTTTCTAGAAAAGCAGATGTGTCTGCTCTCTGGGGAAGTGGAGCTGAGCAGAGGGGTCAAGGGTAGGATGGGTGAACCCCATTCCCTCTCCCCACTGCCATCTCAGGCTTCACTGGGGATGTAAAGTTAGAAGGCATGCTAACAAAGCCTCCTGCCTTCCCTACCTTCCCACATGCCTGGTCCTTAAGGCTCTTGGCACCAGGCCTAGGGCTGAGAGGCAGGTTTGTACCCCAGCATGCCTGGTGATGTCTTCCAGAGGCCACGAGGCAGCACCAACAGCACCAGGCCTCTCTGCATCCTCCTGTCCCCCCCTGGGCTTTCAGGGTCACCTACCCTGACTTACCCCCTTTCTCCCTCCCTACTGCATTTCCTGGACCCAGCCCCAAAGCAACAGGCCTCTGGCGTCACTTAGTGTGTGAACAGAGCTCCGAGGACTAGGTCAGTTCAGGCCCAGAATGAGCCTGCGGGGTTATCTCAGGCCTTCATCTTCCCAGAAGGTTCCCTCGAAGCCCAGGAGGTACAGTGCCAAGCCCAGCCCCCCTCGTGCCCTTCCCCATGCAAACACCATAGACAGTGTAGCCATGTGGCTATGTTTCCCCGCACCCATAGCTCCAAGCCCAGCATGTCAGGCCCTACGCAGACTTGGGACCTTGTTTTCCAGAGGGGACCCAACTCCCCCAGCTCCCCTCAGGCTCCAGCAAACATGGATTTCCTACCCTTCTCCATGAGCAAGAAAGTGTGGCTACCAGACCGGAGAGACCAGACCAGGTTCTAGCTCTGGTCTTCCACCTGGCCCTGGCGGTCTGAGGGTTCCCTCACCTCTCTGGCCCCAGTTTTTTCAAGCATCTGTCTCACTAGAGAAAGATGGGGGATCAAATGAGGTGATGGGTGGTGCGCTGGTCCGACACATGGTCAGCATGGCGAGTGAAACCCCCCACCCCCACCCCAGGCCCTTGGCTCCATTACAGGGCTGAGCACATGTCCCATGTCCCAGGGACTCCATGTGGGGTTTGAGTCCTGAGTCACTGTTCTGCTTTGGCTTCAGTTTCCCCAGTGCCAAGGTGGAGGGCGATAATCTCCCTCTGCCCACTTCACGGAGCCATTCAGGGCTGCAGATGAGTACAGCACGTCAGCAGGGTGGCATGGACCTGATTGCAAGATCTTGGTCCCTATGTCTACCAAGTGTGGGGTGCCCTGAGTGGGCAGGAGACTGGAAGAACACATGGGGTGGCAGTTACCTAGCACTTGCATGTGTCGGAGGCTGGGGGACGAGCCAGATTAGGCAAGCTTTGTGAGCTGCACCCCTGTTCCCGGCCCTAAGAGCGTGTCCTCATTACTAACGAGGCTGGAGCCTGTGCGGTGACTCCAGGCCTGGTCTTGGCTGCTGTTTGGGACAGCCACAGGGTTTCCTGAGGGCTCACGGGGAGCCAGGCTGGAGGAATGTTCTGCACACGTCAGGCCCTGGAAAAACAAACACAGAGATGGGCCTTGCCGCCCTCTTTCCAAATGAGTGTGCCTGTACACACGGAGCTGTTTGTTTGCTTTTCTGACAAAAGTGTGTGGATTTGTATCAGTATCCCCAAGGGGCAGAGGATGGGGTAGGCAGAGCAGGGCTGTGGAGCAGGGCGGGGCCTGGGGTGGGGGAGAGTGAGTGGACACATGCATGGGATACAGGCGTCAAGCCTAGAGGGGCTGTACGTGTGTCTGTGACTCTGAGTGGTTGGTGGGGGTAGATCTGAGATATGCCTCCCCCCTCACCCCCATACTTTTCTTTCAGCAAAGCCAGCTTCTCATTACTCTGTCTCTCTCTTTTTGCTCTCCTCCATTTCTTTAACCTGGCAACCCTCCGTGCAGCACCAAGGTATGCTTATCTTTCTGCTTTCCACCCCTCTGGGTCCCTGGGTGCAAAGTCAGACCAACCTCTACTCTGCCTGTCGGGTAGAGTTGCTTTGAAGGCTGGGGAACATCCATAGGTGACACAGCGGTCCCTGAGAGGTGACATATCCTCCAAATAACCTCCTTCCCTCTAGACTTCTTGGAATCTAGAGAATCCCAAGAAATCAGGATCCCTCAGAAATTATAGCACCTGGAGTCCCTGAGCAGAGTTTTGGGACCTGGGAGGGGTCAGATTTCAGTTAGTGCTGCACAGGGGCGGTGACTTACCTGCCCTCTGTCAGTCCCTGGGGCCTGGATGAGTCAGATGGAACCCTCCCTGAGAAGGCAGAGAAGCGCACTGTGCAAACCCAGCAGCCAGGATGGAAAGCAGGGTGCTTAGGAGGTGGAGCAAGAGGAAGATTTGAGGAAGCCTTGAAGAGTGGGTGCTGTGGACAGGGACCAGCAAGGACTCGGCAAGGCCCAAGTCATAAAAGATCTTGAGGATGGGTTGCATCCCTCAGCACCAGGGAGCCACGGAGGGGTATTTGGTGAGAGCATGGCTAGGCCTGCGAGAAAGGCCCTCTGGCTCTTATGGGGAATACCACAAGCAGGGAAGGCCTAGGCAGGAAGCAGAGGGAGGCAAGAGTTGTGGGTTTGTCATGAGCAGTGGGACCCCACAGTAGGGGGCATGAAAGGCACAGACCCCTGCTCCCAGGCCTCCGCTGTCAGAGTCAAGGCCCTCTTGGGCTCCCATGGTTGTCAGCCCAGAGACCTGGGTCCCCTGAGCAGTCTGGGCACTTGGGACCCACCACAGGTGTGTTCTGGTGCTCCCGGCCTGGGGCGCAGCTTGGCCCCATGTTCATTGTCCCTTGTCCATGCTGTCCCCTCTTTCCCCCTCTACTCTTCTCCAAGACAACCACCTTGATTTACTCCTCGTTTACTTGCTGCTTTTGGCCTACAAGCACTTTCTTGTCAGCTGGAGGAAACTTTAGGACTTGCTTGACCCAATTTGCAGAGGGCAAAAGTGAGACTCAGAGAGGGAGGTGACTTACCGGAGCACTTGTGTGGGGTAGGGTGGAGAAAGGCCCCGACTCACCCATGGCAGGGCTGACTGGGTCAGATCCCTCCTGGCCGGAGCATGCGGGAGGGTCATGGGCCCGCAGGCTGCCCTTCTCCCCATCATCCTCCCCGTTGCAGAGTGGTGGGGCCTTGGGGCTGGCAGGTGGCCCCTCACTCACCTGGCTCTGCCCCTCTGACATTACAGAAGCCCTACGCCTGCCAGATCCCTGGCTGCTCCAAGCGCTACACGGACCCTAGTTCCCTGCGCAAGCACGTGAAGGCTCACTCAGCCAAAGAGCAGCAGGTGCGGAAGAAGGTAAGACAGCCCTCCCTGCCAGGCCCACCTCTGCAGGCACCCCTCAGCCTTCCCACCACACATCCGTCATGGAGCCAGGTACCCACACTCCCCGTGTACATTCACCCTGCTATACCTCCTTCTGCCACCTGCCTCCCACACAGCCAGCGAGAGGGTCACCACCACAAGCCATCTCCCCAGCTCCTCTCTCAGCCTTCAGCCCTCTCACTGTGACTTGCGTGGTAGACCTGTGCTTGGCATCAAGGATGCAAAAATGGAATCTGTACTGCCTACCTTCCTTGGGAACCTGGCGGGGGATAAGCGTGAAGAGGTACCTGTTTGGTATGAAATAGGGGCGTGCAGTCATAGTGCAGGGCGGAGAAGGGCTCTTTGCCAGTGAGAGTGGGCAGAGCAGGGTCTGTGGAAGGAATGGCCTGGGCCATGGGCACAGCGATGAGGGGGCCTCGACTGCTAACCCACGGCCTTGGGTGAGTTTCTTAGTGCCTTTGTGATTCCTGGTCCTCAACTGTCAGACAGACTCGCTCTGAAAGGCTATTGTGAGGATTAAGTGGGACAATGCATGTCAGAGGTGTACAACAGTACTTGGCTCACATGAAACACTCAGAATGAAAGTCAGCGGATGCTTTCACTAAATCTTACAAGGAAATGAGCAATAGGCAGGTGAGGATAGCAGAAAAGTGGACTCCAGAGTGACTGTGAGTGAGGACCAGCTGTCCGCACTGAGTGGAGAGATAAGAGTATGTGTGTTTGGAGTTGGGGGGGTGCTACAAGTTGGAAGCCCTTGAAAGATAGCTCTGGGGACACAGTGGAGAGTGGGTTTGCAGTGGTTGGAGAGAAGTCCATGGCAGCGGGCCACTGCTGGGAAGCAGGAGAGGTAGTGGGGCTAAACCAGGAGCAGACCCGGAGCAGAATGGAAAGGGGAAGAGAGGAGGTGCAGCAGAAACCCCATGTCGGAGAGCAGGACAAATGTCACCTCACCAGGACAGGATCTAAGAAAGAAGAGATTTGCAAAACAATAGGTTTAACCCACATCCCCAGGGTCCCGCTGGGGCAATGGAGATGCCACTTGATTGCCTGGAAGGGTATGTGGGTGAAGAGAATCACCAGGAGCCAATCAGGAACACAGGCATGGCAGAGGGGGATGAGCCCATGAACTCATTCAGCAAGATTTATGAACAGTGAATACAGCAGAGAAAGGCCTACAGCATGGAGAAAGTGGGCTACTTTCATCCATGGGCTGGGCTTTGCAGCAATTGGGATGCTGGAGAAAGCTGGCCTTGGTGGGAAGGAACATGGGGAGGGGAACAGCAGGCTCCAGGCTTCAGTCTTTATCCTACTCTCAGTGGTAGACATTGGAAAAAGCCAGAGCAGAGAAAAGACACAGTGAAGATGCCCCCTAGACACCCCATATTCACCCCAAGAAGGGAGGTGCTTTACAGACTGTCTCTCACTTGGTCCTCACTAGAACTCTAGGCAGTGGACACTACTTTCGTTCCCATTTTAGATGTAGAAACTGAGGCTCAGAGAGTTAACAAATTGCCCAGAGTCGTGCAGCTCTCAAGTGACCCCCTGGGCAGGGTTCCATCTCAGTCCGGCCATCTCCCTCCACTGCTCTCAGGTTGAGGGGCCTGAGCTGGGACAGGGAATGGTCCGGGCTCCATGCCAGGGAGGCTGCTGTCCTGGGCTGACTGGTGCCCGAGGACCAAAATCCTGCCCTGGTTTTCCCAGGCCCCGTGCTTGGCTCGCTCTAAGCCCCAGGGACCTGGGGCAGCAGATCTGCAAACTTCCCAACAATAAGCATTCATTAATAGTCATCGGAGATGATGTATCTTTCTGAGTAAAGCGACCCTTGTATTATGACAACTCCTTGGCAGCCCTGCTGTGTTTCAGAGAGAATTAGAAATGCTTTTCTTCCTTAATTCTCCTCTCCTGCTGCTTCTAATCCGATCGACATTGTGGTCTGCAAGAACATGCCTTGACCCTCTTTTGCCAGAAACTTAATTTACATGGAAAACAGCTGCTGGGTCAGGTTGCTGAGAGCCCGTCAGGAGCCGAGGCAGGCCTCCCCTAAGCCTGGGTGCTGACCCATCAGCCTAGGATGGTGGAGGAGCAGCCTGACTGCTGCTTAGCTGCTGTGAGACCTGGGCCAGACAGTCTCCCCTTCTCTGGGCCTGTTTTGTCCTGGGGAGAATGATCAGACAAGTCAGTCTTTGGGGTTTTAATAGTTATGCTTTGGGATTTCCTTGACAGAAGGGTGCATGCTCCCTTCTTATCCAGGTGCATGCTCCCCATCACCGCCCAATGTGCTGGGGACCCACCCAGCACTTCTCTGGCCCATCTGGAGAGGTGAAGACCTTCTAAGGTGTTGAGCTCTCTGACTTCAGGTGTTATCCGAAGATGTGGTTGGGTCACTGCTTGTCCCCGCCCAGGCTTGCTCTTAGCCAGTGGCCTCCAGTCTATCTACTGATCACGCTGTCACGTGACTGTGTGACACTCAGCCAGCTGGATTCAGCCAGCCTTTCACAAAGCACATCGCCAAGCACGTGCATCCCCATCTCTCATTGCTCCACAGCAGCAGGGAGTGAGGTTCATTACTGTTGCTTATCACAAGTGCGGATGGGGGTCCAGAGAGGTTAAGTTACTTTGCCAGTGTCACACAGAAAATAAGAGGAGGTATAGGATTTGATCCCAGTTCATCTTTCCTAGCCTGGACTCTATCTACTGCACTTTGTGCCAGGAAGAACACAGAAAGCTAGGGGCAAAGGAGGAAGGAAGAAAAGGAGACGACCCTATAGGTCCATTCAGCCAGATATGAAAGCCTCTGGGCCTGAGTACCTGTGGTATTTATTCCTACCATACCAGCTAACCTTTATAGCAGCCCTGAGAAAGAGAGAAAAGAGCACAGATGCCTTGTAGCCCTCCTGCCACCTGAGGACTGAGCTCTGCCCACCCTCCCCACCCCCCATCTTGCTTTGCTTCCCTACCTGGTCCCAGTCCATGACTGAGTGTGGCAGGAATACCCCCACCCTGCCCCTCCCCTGGCCAACTTGCAGCAGACTTAGGCTTTCTGAGGACTCCCCAGCTCCCTAACCTCCCGGTCTAGGAAATTTCCACCGATCTCCTTCCCTCACGGTCTGCTTTGGAATTCTGATGGCTCTCCCAGGTTGCCCAGCTGTCTCCTTATTTTTCCCACACATATAGATTCCCTATTAAAACCCCAACATGTTCAATCTTCTTGGCCTCTGTTCCTCAGACCTGAACTAACACCACAATGTACACAGTTAGTTCTATTTTACAGCAGAGGAAAGTCTGGTGCAGGGAGGTGAAGGGTCTCACCCTGACGGCACTGTTCTTCCCATCCTAATTGAGGGCTGCTGGTGGCAGGTGGTCTCACACTGACACCCCCTCTCCCTCTGCTTGCTCCCCAGCTGCACACAGGCCCCGATACTGAGGCCGACATCCTGACCGAGTGTCTGGCCCTGCAGCAGCTCCATGCGTCCACACAGCTGGCTGCTGGCGACGGGAAGGGTGGCCGCGCCCTGGGCCAGGAGCTACTCCCAGGTATGGATGTGGGGAGGCAGGGCCCTTTCACTGGTGCCACCCAGCCTGGCAGGAAGACAGCAGTGCCTTGTGGGCCACCAGGGACACATGGGCATGACTTGTAAAGGGCACCCACTCTTCTGGCGTTAACTGCCTCCCTGCCTTGGCTCCCTATTTCAACCATCTTCTCTCTGTGGCTCCCCATTGCCCATGGATGAAACCCAGGCTCCTTTCAGCCTGACCTCTATTAGACATTTCTCTTGGCATCCTGCCCCAACTTTAGCACAATGGACTCGTCCCCGGAATACCCCAAGCTCTCTCTTGCCTCTGAGCCAATGTGGTACCTTGTGGTCTTCCTCCCCCCCTCTTCACTAAGGCAGCTGCTATACTTCCTTCAGAACCTGCCTTAGGATTCAGGTCAAGTCTCTGCTTGAAGCCCTATTTATTCCCACCACAAAACTGCTAGGCCCTTAAGGCCTGCCAGCTGGGTACTCAGAGCCCTAGGTTTAGCCGAGGCAGCTGTCTGTCCCTCCCAGAGAAACTTCCCCACAGAATCAGAGCAGAAAGCTCTTCCCACTCTTTGGGATTTCTTGAATTGCCCCAGCCATTTTTAACATTTTATTTTCTGATTTTCTGTTCTCTCCCCTCTTTGTTGAAATAGCACCCGATGTAAGACTATGTCAGAACATTGCAGACAGCTTCAAGGAAGAGAAGGGGTTTATCCTTCACAGGGGTCTGTGCTCAATCAACTGCCCAAAGGCAGGGATACCCCATGAGGATGGGTCTGTGAGGAGGGACCACATCCGCTGGGAGATCCCTCTGCCCGGGCTGCTTCTTACAGGGCCAAAAGATGGGCCATAGAGATGACCCAGGCCAGGGGTGAAGGGTGCACTCCACATGCCAGTTCCCTATGACTCTGTGGAGCAGAGTTGGGAAGGGTTCTTACAGAAGGATGGGGGCTCAACGGAAGCCCTGCTAGCCCAGGGACATGAGGCCCTCAGCCCTTTCACTTTTTCTGCTGTATGGGCTCACCATTAGGCAGGAGGACTTTCCCAAGACCACTGGAGAAATCAACAGCAGCAGATCCAGGTCAGCAGCCTGTTATCTCAGGTGGCAGCAGAGGGCTTATCCCAGAGAGAGAGACCAGGGCCAGCTGTCACCGTCCTTGGAGCACCAGCTGGTCATCGTTTGATTCAGTCTCCCCAAGGGTGGGGTGGGGAGTCCCAGCTACAGCTGAGAAAGGGAATCCTTTGAAACAGCATCACAAATTCGGGGACCCCAAGTAGTATCACCTGCCCAGGCCTGGTCTGTGACAGTGAGTGAGGGTGTCCTCCCTACCTTCAGCTTCAGTTTCTCCCCAAGACCTGCACTGAAACCCAGCGCAATTGTGGATGTGATCATTTATGCAAACCCTGACCAGTAATTTGATCATTACTACTGTTCCTTGTGGTAAATGAGAAGAGTAACTGTCAACTCATCCTTCCCTAATAATGCAACAGCCAACACTTAGTATGAGTCAGGACCCCATGCAGGGACTATACATGTATGTGTTGAATAACATAATCCACAAATGCAGCCTCATAAAGCCCATATGCTTATGCTCTTTCTTTTCCAGATGAGGAAACTGAGACCTTGGGAGGTTAAGTAACTATTTGCCCAGAGTTCCACAGCCAGTAAATGGCAGAGGCAGGATTTGAACCCAGATCATCTGACTGCTAGCATCCTGCTTTGCCTGTGCCATACTGAGCACCTACTGTGTGCCAAGTCCTGTGCTGGTCCCTGTCCTGGAGCTGCTCTCAGCACCTGAAGAAGGGAACAGTCAGCCAGGCAAATCCCAGAGTCCTGGATCTGGCCCAAGATCCTCCCACCCCCATCTTGGGCTTGGTGACCAGGTTCTCCTGCAGGCTGCACCGGCACATGCCTGAGGCTCTGTTGGGAACAGATGTTGGGGCCAGAGGTCAAGCACTCACAGCTAATGATTGATGACCCTGATTTACAGTCTCAAATGGTACATTTTGGGGAGAGGCCTGTGTGGTGGCCCCCACTTCTGCTGCTTCTCAATATGGTGGTTCCTTTGTTCTCACTATCCATCCATGTTCAGCCTGCCTAGGTGTCACAGAAGGCCACCCCTCAGAAGGTGGCCCCGCACCAGAGCGGGAAAGCAGGGAATGGAGTTAGGGGGCTTTAGGCTAGACAAGTCCAGAGCAGAGAGCTGGTGAGGAGCTAGAGAGGAGCTGGTGAGGGCAATTTTCATTTTCTGACCACAGCAAGCTCCCTTGAGCTTGTCTCTCATCGCTCAGGCCCAACACTCTACCTCGGAAACCCCTGGGAGTGTACCTGGCAGCCCTCCGATAGGGTAACATGCAGGCCCACAGTGATGTGATGGGCGGTAAGGACGTGAGAAGCATGAGGTCAGCATAGCCAAGGGAGAGGGAACAGGATTTATCAGGATTCCAGGCCTTCCTGGCTGTCAGGCTCCCAAATTGGTTCAAGATGGCAGGTGAAGAAGTTCTAGAGAGAGTGGTGAGCAGAACAAGCTGTGAGCACCAGTGAGCCAGGCTTCATTCAGAGATATCCTCTGGTGCCTTCCTCACCACATCAAGTGCAGCAGTGGATGGATGGGTGGCACTGCCATGGGAGCAGGGGCCCCTGAGCCAGGGCAGGGTGAGGACTCAGATCCGGAGGCAGAAGGCCCTGGGAAGCTGGTTCAGAGCCCTGGTGTCATAGACAGCCAACCAGGAAGCCTGGACCTGAAGTCTGGAGCTCAGGCCAGAGTTTGAGCTGGAACCCCAGGCCATTTCCTGGGCCTGGCTTCAGATGGGTTGTCTCTTGGCATCATTTAGGAGATGGACCTGCTTATGGCCCTCCGTATAACTTTGTATGAATTACTGACGTTCTTAAGACTCAAGTTTCTTCATATTAAAATGGGACCATCTCCCCCTTTGCCAGTTGTTGAGATGGTAAAACTTGATAATGTGGAGAAAGAGTTTAGCCTCTGGTATATTCTTAACATAATTGTTGTTGAGGAGGGTTCTCTAGATATTAAAATTGAACAGAGTTCAGAGAAATAGATAAAACTGTGTTGAAGAATGACACAGCAGGGATCTCTGTGGCCCTGTGACACTGGGAGGTGTCCCATTTGACCATCTGAGTAGGCAACAGAACATCCAGAAGAACATGGGGAACACTGCAAATGCTAGTGGGGGCAGGGGAAGGAGTTAGGGGGGATATGGGGCTCTGAACATCCAGTGCATGGCATATTTTCTGGATTCCACTGTTACTACTTCATGAATCCTTGACTTATTTAAAGGCATAATACTTAGCATCTGATACACAGAATATTTTAAAATTATTTTCATGATTTCTGGCACAGTTTCACTTGACTGATTAAGCTTTTTAAACTCTATTTAACCTCTCCTGTCACCCCTCTTAACAACCCCCCATCAGGCATCTCACCTTCTGATAGACTATAGTGTTTTATAGCCATAAACAAAAACAAAATCCAAAAAATGGTAACTGTCATTAATAATATGCATTTATTGTAAAAGTAGGATTTCACTTAATTGAGGCTTTAACTCCAGGTTGGGACTGTGAAATCTTTGGTTTCTTGGGCCATGTTTAGTTTCTTTGTTTTTGTTTTAATTTCAATGTAAAGGACTTTAAGGGACACATTCTCTCCACTTTGCCAGAGAACCTTCTCTCCTTATGATTGACTTCTGCAGTTTCACTTATTTTGCTCCCTGCCATGCTGCCGAAGGCACAAACCCTGCACTCCCTCCGTGTCATAGCCCTGGTAGATTCTAGGTCCTTAAATTGTAGGCCAGGGCAAGAGGGGCCAATCTGGAATAGGCTAGACTTAGAACTCCGACAAACTCCTTTACCTCATCCATGATGGAGCATCAGGTGGTCCTCAAGAGGTAATAAAGTGTGCTGGATTTGACTCTGAGATGACCGGAGTTGTAATCAAACTGTACCGTCTGGTCCAGGGTGGGCTCTGATCAATCCTGGTGGACTTTCTCTGCATAGTTCTGGGGATGGGCCCCTGGTCCACCCTGTCCCCCAAGTCATCAGCTTAATGAAGTGGTTTCAGTAACATGATGCCAATTTCTATTAAAATGGAAATAAACCTAGGTTGAAGGGGGTGTGAAATTGACTCTTATTTTAGATAAAAACAGGAATGTCAAACTTGCAACCCTTGGTGTGTGCACCCACTCCCCACTCTAGGCTCATAACAGGGAATTATCCTCCCCCCTAAGCAGTTTCATGGTGAAGGCATTGGGGGAACCCTGGCTTCAGTAATTATTCTGTTTGGCTCTGGAGCAACAACTGACTACGACCTAGTGCTTACGAACCCATTTGATTCATAAGCCCACCTGACTTCTCAACAAGGGCAAAACCTTTGGAAGTAAAGGGTAATACTGCCCTACGGGTGTCATTTAGAACCTGGGACTAGAGCACATCTGACATCCCTCCTTGGTTGGCATCATTGTGTGGTGTACAGACTGTAGACGGTACAATCATCCATGGCCATTCCCTCAGAGGTTTCTCATTGCCAGCCTGCCACCCCACTAGCATAGTAAGCCTCTCTTTGGGACCTCTCACAGTGGATATTTGGCCTCTACTCGTACATCTCCGGGGATAGGCGGTTTGTTTTCTGCAAAGGCTACCTGTTAGTAACTGCCCGACAGTAACTGTTAGAAAGTACAGCCAAGGCCTAAGTTACAGTCTACTTCAAGCTTCTCTCCATTCTAAGATCCTGATCTGCTCTGGGTCTACCCCCTTCTTTTTCAGAGATTCAAGGAAGCATGATCCATAACCACACTTCCTCCTCCCATCTAAATACATGCCCCCACCACCACCACTTCCATCCACCCATGCCTCTGACAGTCCCTCTACTGCCAGGTTAGGTCTCAGCCATTCAGATAGGACATGAGAAGAACAGAGTGGGTACATCATCCCCTCATTTGGGCCTCTGACCTTCTTCTAACAGCACCTGGCTGGTTTCCCTTGCCTTTTTCTCTGTCCACGGGCCCACAACTCTGAGCCACCCACAGCCATGCCTAGGGAATGACTGAAGCCCAGCGATGCTTGTTTGCTTCCCCACAGGTGTGTATCCTGGCTCCATCACTCCCCACAATGGGCTCACCTCGGGCATCCTGCCCCCCACGCACGATGTGCCATCCAGGCACCACCCATTGGACACCACTGCCAGTTCCCACCACCATCTGTCGCCTCTGCCTGTGACCGATGGCACCAGGGATGGGTATGTATGCAAGCCGGTGGTCCTCTGGGCACAGACAGGGGCATCTGTGCGGGAGCCAGGCATTCTACAGACAAAACCATTGCTGGTGATGAAAACACTGCCCTCTGCACCAAACGCTTTCTGTGCACAGCTTCACTGACGCTCACAGTCACCCTACCAGGTGGGCCAAGTTGTGTCTGGCTCCTGTCACCGCATATCCTGCACTCTCTGCTTCTTAGGGAGCAGCCCTGGGAAGCTGAGCCCTGCCCTCGGGGCTGCTGTGCCCAGGCCTCCTTGGGACCTCTCTGGGGCTCATACCTTGAATTCAGCAAGCAGACTGCCAGCGGCCCACTCCAGAGATGCTGGCCTGGTTCTGGCCCCCACTTGTGGCCACTGCAGATGTGACCATCTCCTGGACTGCCAGGATGTCCCAGGAGCCCTGGTGCAGCATCACTGCAGGGCCTCCTCCTGTGTTCAATGTGGTTCTCATTGTGGCCACTTAATTGCCTGGGAATGGCGAATGTGCTAATTGCCGGCCCCTAATGCTGCTGAAATCTGTTTCCTTGCAAATAGGCAGAGGCAGGCCTTTCAGCCCCACTGCCTGCCCTCCCCGCCACTTTCACTTATTACCAGCAGTGCCTTAATCAGTCTTGTTCCCCAAGGCCTGATTCCAGAGTCTTTCTCCTACTCTGGCCTCCCTGCTAAGGCTGTGGCCTTGACCTTGACTTGCTGGTGCCTGGGGCCATCCTGGCTTCCTTGCCAGACTTGTGACCCAGAGCTCCTAACTGGTTTCCTCCCACTATTCACTTACCCATTTATTTGATGTCCAGTTACTAGCTCCCTGGTGGACTCTGGGTCCAGCACTTGGGCCACAGGTTGATCCCAGGGACACAGTGAGGAGGGAGAGTCAGGCAGCCTGCAGGAAATGACCATAGTGAGCAGCTCTCTGAGAGAAGGAAGCCAAAGGGACTTTGCAAAACCCAGAGGAGTGCCTGAGGTTGTCAAACTCCCTGGAGGTGATGCCAAGACTGCATCCAAGGTTAAATATGCATTGGTTGCAAGGAGAAGTTTAGAAGAAGGAACCAGAGGACTGAAAGCAGGAATAGTGAGAGCTGCGTATGTTCTGGGAATCACAAACCATCATGGAGGGTGACAAAGTCAGGAGAAGGTCACAAGGCCTGTGACAGGACTCTGTCCCCAGGGTGCCAAGCAGTGGTAAGGTTGAGTTTAAGGATGAGAATGCCCCCAGCCTGCAGCGAGGGACTGGATTCCCTGGGGTAGCAGGGAATGTGGGGCACAGGATGGCAGTCTGAACCAAGGCCAGCAGGTGTGAAGGAGTAACACAAGAAGGCATCAGTGATGAGCAGGACTCAGGGAAAGCCGGAGGGCAGAACTGTCAGAGATAAAGCAGCTGGGTGGGCCAGAGCAGGGGAAGACATGGCTTGAGTCAGTGGAGAGCCATGAAAAGGCATCCTGATGGGGTGCCAAGGGGGAACCCATCCAGAAAACCAAGCCCTCCCTGAACCTCCATTTCTTCTTCTGTACAATGGGTGTTCAAATACCCTCCTCTAGGTGGTGAGAATCAGTCACCATGCCTGACATTGTACATATCACCTGGTGCAGGTCCCCTGCCCCCCATTCACCCTCTGGTTCTGGCCACCTGCTCACCCACCCACCATCCTCAAAACATTTCCAACTAAAGGAAAACAAAACATGGAGGCCTTTACCCGCTCAGGCCTGTGCACTCGATGTGCCTCATTCATCACCTGCCTACCTCCTGCATAAGTGCCCTTAAAGAATTTCTGCAGTGAGAGGCAGAGTGATGACAAGAGCAAGACGGAACCCCCATCCGGCTGGCACCCCCCTTGCCTTTGGGAGCCAGGGCTGTCATCTCAACCAGCAGGACACCCAGGCTCCTCTGAGCTGCAGGAGAGAAAGACCCTCGTGCCTGACACCAGACCCAGATCCAGCTTGAATGGGTTTCTTTTTTCAGCCTCTGAGAAGGGGGGTGGTGGGGAGAAGGCCTTCAGCCTCCCCTCCCTGCCAAAATCAACAGGGAAGGCCACTCACGGCTCCCCAGTGGGCTTGCTGGGACATTTAAATAGCTTGACAGAATTATCTGATTCACTCAAAAATATGCTAAGAGGGCCTGACTTCATGACCAAATTTATTTACCCTGGCTCAGAGAAGACACTGAATAGGGTGGCTTTTTCCCCCCAGCCCTCTGCGAGGTATGAAGCCCTCGGTGTGCCAGGCCAGTGAGGTTTTATATTAATTTTTATGGGTTCCAATTGAAGCAAAAATATTTGATTTAGGAATCATTTGCATGACTCAGAAGAGGCGCTCCAGATGATCTTTTTTTCCTTTTAAAGAGTTCAGGTAGAGCGGCGTAACCTCAGCCTGCATGTCTGCTGCGGAGAGTCGTGTTCTGTTTAATTTCACTGGCTGTGAAGGTGGCAAATGTGAATTTATGGCAGATTCGAGACAGGAAAAACAAACTTTGAAAATGCGTTTCTCCCTTGCAGATGTGGCGCTCCTTGATTCTGCGGTGCAGTTCATCTCTGGGTTGTGCAGTGGGGCAATTCTGGAACCGCTTGCTAGTGTGTATCAGCCTTTCACTTGTGCTGGGCCCAGGGCTGAGCAGCTGGTGACCCAGAGGGTGGAGACCTGGTTCTCCACCCCGGAAGGAGCTACCCAGGGAGTGGAATGGCCAGAAGTTAAGGGAGAGCTGGGGGAGTGGGTGCCAACAGGGCCCAGAGAGGAGCGGCTCTCCCCCCACACCTGCCTCTGTCCTGGGACTATGCGGACACCCGCAGGGCTTCAGCAGGGGCAGCTGGCATTAGTGCTCGGTGACCAGGTTTGCTGAGTGTCGGTAGAGAACATAGCACCCCTGCAGGGAAAGCGAGGCTCCAAGACACCAGGCAGTTTGCCCAAAGTCACATGTTCAGTGAGAGCTGACGGTTTCAGACATGGTCGACTGACTCCGAAGGGCCTATGTAGAACCACAGTTCCTTGCTGACCATCTGTCCTAAGTCCCAGAGGGAAATGTTTCTTTACTGATTCCCGTGGACTCTAGAGCTTACCGAACTTTAAAATGTCCTTCCAGTTTGAATATAATCAGAAATAAAACCTCTAACAACACCGTGGTCATTTGGAGCAGGTCCGCTGGTGAGCGCATCATTGCTGGAGAGGAGCCAGCAGCTGCTCCCCTCCTGCTGAGCCCTAGCTAACGGCTGTCTGTTCTCTCTAGGTTGGGACCTGGCCTTCTCTCGCCCATGGTCAACCCCCTGAAGGGGCTCGGACCACCACCACTGCCGCCGTCCTCCCAGGGCCATTCTCCAGGGAGCCAGTCATTCCCCACACTCCCCAACAAGTCACCCTACCCACCCTTCCAGAACCATCCACCCGCACCTCTACCCAGCCCACAAGGTAAACTCCAGCCAGGGCCTGATTGGGGGTCACCTGGACAAACGACACTGAGCTGGGACAGGAAGGGTAGTCAGAGTCTCAAGGTGGGCATGAAGGCCATATCTGGAGAAGCCTGGAGACACTTGACATGGCTTTCGTAGTCCAGGGAGTTCCTGGAGGAAGTTCGTTCTAGCGGGAGAGGAAGTGTTCATCCCCTTGACAAGGCATCAAAGGGCTCTCCCAGAGGGAACAGCATTGGCGATGGTGGGAGGGGGGTGGGAAAAGCCTGCTCTTCGGAGGCACAAGTGGCTGTCGTCTCAGAGTGCAGAGGAGAGAACTGGTGGTCCCTTCCCTCTGGTGCTCTCATCAGCAGCGAATACTTAGAGGCAAGCATAGTTCCTTCAGGCCATCCCTACCCTCAGTCCCCTCCCCTGCCCAACAGAGCTGGGAAGGGGCCCAGACTCCTGGCTCCTTCTCCTGGGGCTCTCTTCTCTCTTTCACACGGGGGAAAGAGATGCTGTACAGGACAATATGAGAGACCAAGCAGTGCAGCAGGCAAAGTCCCCTCCTTGGCCTGGCAATTTTTCTTTGTTAATGCAGCTACCTGCCACCTCCCTCTGTAGGGTACCAGGGCAGTTTCCACTCCATCCAGAATTGCTTCCCCTATGGTGACTGCTACCGGACAGCCGAGTCAACAGGCACTGGGGATGGA
Source organism: Uropsilus gracilis (assembly GCA_004024945.1). Lineage (NCBI taxonomy): Eukaryota > Metazoa > Chordata > Mammalia > Eulipotyphla > Talpidae > Uropsilus > Uropsilus gracilis. Next base: position 82,365 of record PVHY01002253.1, on the reverse strand, counting down.
CTAACAGGAGAGTCCCACAGTTTCAATCCCCTGCGGCCCAATGGCTACCACGGCCTCAGTGCACCTTTACCTGCCACAGGTAAGCTCCACCTGCACACCTCCCTTCCCCCAGTACCTCCCAAGGCCCGACTGGGGCTTTTACATTCATTTTCCCACAGCCTTGAGGCAGCCCCATGAGGAAGGGTCACCCCCACTTTGCAGATGTGCCAGGACCCCACAAACTGGCACTTGGCCTGATTCCAGTCAGTGTTCCTTCCACAGCCTCATGTGGTTGACACATGGCTGAAGATGTAGGGCCAGGTTTATCAAGACAGAGACTTCTGTGGGAGCTCACAGTCCTGGTGAGGCTTCCCTTTAAATATTTATCGAGTACCTGCTGTTTGTTGCTTACAGTTATGGGAATGAGGCAAACACTGATCTTCATGTAAGGATGGGGCCCAGGGAGGCTCATGTTAAGAAGGGACAGAGCCTGGAGGTTGTGCTCAGTCTTTAAGTTATGCTAATGTCTCCAAGTAATGTTTCTTGTGAAAGGTGCTTGTGGCCCAAGGTGAAATGGGCTCAGCCCCACCTGGCCTGGCCTGCTCAGACCAGGGACAGTGATGGTGGCTCTGAGAAATCAGAACCAGATGAGGGGGAGCCTAAAGACCCTGATCCAGAGATCTGTGGCCAGCCCTGGTGTGCAGGTGGGCAGGGAGGGATAAGGATATCAGAACAGACACCAAGGGCAGAGATAAACCTGTGGGGCCATCTGCCTGTGTGCATATTTTTCTTTTCATACATGTCTGTATGTTTTCTTTCTTCATGTGTTTATGTGCAAATTCATGTAGAGTAGGTGGGTTCCAGGCCCTGTGAAACCTCCAGCATTGCCTGAGGGGCTTACAGGCACAAGTGTCTATGTCTGCACACATGTGCTGAACACATGTACTGATGTCCATGTCCCATTGGTGGACACACATGCCCCCCTCCTGGTACTGTCCTTGTACACAAACCTATTGTCCTCCCATCATCCCATCCATGTACATACATGTGCTTCCTTCCTGTGATCCCATCCACATACACAAGCATGCTCCCCTCCGGTGACCCCATTTTCATACATATATGTACTCCCCTCCCATCACCCCCATTCATGTGTTCTCGGGTTCCGCATCCATGATGATCCATCTCATGACTCCTGACTGTGGTCTCACATGTGCTTCCATGATTGTGTGTTAGCATGTTTGAACACTTTCAGATAAATATGCTTGCGCACATCTGTGTGCTTGTATGTTCAAGTATGGTGAGTGGGCATGTATCACATACATGTACATGGTCACAGGACATGAATACAGGGGCAGGTGGGCACCATCCATGCCTGTGCACATGTGTATCAGTACATTTGGACACCCTCCCCATCCCCAGCACTCCTGGTGGCCCCTCAGCCCATCCAGTCCAAGATGAGAATTCTTAGTTTTAGCAGCAGGAGACTGAATTAAACAGTCTTGAGAGAGTGAGAGGCAGCTCCCATGGCCCCATACCAGGGCCATTCTTTTGGCCTCTGCTCTCCCCTGCTATCCCAGTGACAGCCAGCAGCCCCTACCCAGCTACCTGCATTCCCTCTACCAACCTGAAAATAGACACAGGACTGAATCTAAACCAATGAGGTGGCAGGGCCTCAGAGTTTGGAGAACAATTCCGTCCCACTTGCTGCATAGGTAGATGGGGGCCCCTGTCTCAGGCCACACATACTCATGACAGCTGCAGAGGGCCAGCCTAAGGGCAGAGGTTAAGATGATCTCTCCAGACCCCTATGGGCTGAGGGCTCTGAGCAGTAACCCCACCCTGGAGAGAGCAAGCTTGTCAGTGGGAAAGCTGGGTACTTCAGCCACTTGAACCTGGGTTCAGTCTCAGCTCCCCCACTTTGTAGCAAGAGGATCTAGGCAAGCATTGGGCCTTCTCTGAGTCTGTCTCTTCGGCTGTAAAACAGTCAATAATCGGCCCCACCTCACAGGATTTCTGCACAGCTCAGCAAGGTGAGACCAAAGGAGCACATGGTATCCTCACAGCGAGCACTGGCCCCTTCCGTGGGCTTCTTGAGTCTGGAGGGACAGAGGGACCTGAAAGAATGCGAGTGAGTCAGGGCCAAGAAGGGACCAGCCCCTGGGAAGGGCCGGGGTGCCCCACTCCTGAATCTGCCCCACTGGCAGCACTTGGTGATGGGGAGTGCCCAAGCCAAGTCTCCCCAGCAACACTGTACCCCTGGGAGAACAAGACCTAGGTGCCTTCTCCCAAGTCCCTTCCACACCCCACCTACCTGAAAGAGCAGCGTGCTCAGAGCAGGCCCTGCTGAGGCTGAGGGACCCCTGGCAGGTCATGTGGGTCCTGGGCTCTGGGAACAGACCATAAAGCACAACCTGGAGATGCCCAGCCCTCACACTGTCTCCCCACAGGCTACGAGGTCCTGGCCGAAGCTCCATGCCCCACAGCACTGCCACCACAGCCTTCTGAAGACGTCGTGCCCAGTGGCCCTGAAGACTGCAGCTTCTTCCCCAATGGGGCCTTCGACCACTGTCTGAGTCACATCCCTTCCATCTACACGGACACCTGAGGGAGGCCCTACCTGCACCTGCCTGCCCCTCCACTGCAGACGCCACCTTGCCCACCCACCATCTGTTCCCATCCTCCACACACATGGGGTGCTAAGTCTGCGGCAGCCACTGGGCACTGGCCAGGGGGTGATGGCCGGAGCCCAGGCCAGGCACTCGGAGGTGCCCGGCAGCATCCATGGCCGTGACGTTCCCCTGACAAGTCACTCTTTTCTCCCCCTACGGTTTTGAAATCACAGACCTCGTGTATATAAAATGTACAGTACTTGTTTTCCACCCCCTGCCAGTTTTATATTTTTGGTTTTACAAGAAAAACATTAAAAACTGGAAACAAGAGTTGGAGCCTGGCTCTGCTTTGTGCGAGGCTGGCAGCTGAGATGGGGAAACGGTGGAGGAGTGTGTAATAAGGAGGTCTGGAGACCACGTGGAGACCCGCTGGGGCCTGGGCCCCTCCAGCAGAGATGGGGGCCCAAGTCTCATGGCCCCTACCATATGCGGTGGGCCCTACAGACACCGGGGCTGATCCCAGAGCCTTGCCTGAGGTGGTCTTGTCCCATGGCAGGTGGGGCAAACCAGAAGGCAGATGAACCCAGAACCCAGATCCCTCTGACCCAGACCTCTTCTCTGGTCACTGACTTCTCAGCTGGTGGGGGAAAGCACATCAGTTATGGTCAGGCTTTGGGCAACAAGGAAGGTCGTGGGAGGGCAAGGTGGGTCTCCAGTGACAGACACAGCCTCCAGAAAGCAAGGGCCCTACAGACAGGTGGGGGAGCAGACAGCATCCTCTCTTTGCTGCCTACCCCACCCTGAGTGGCCTGGCAAGGAGGCCAGTTCTGGGGTCCTCACTGTTCCCCACCTGCCTCCCTCCCTAGCGTCCAGGACTGGGAACAAACCCACCTTCCAGGCCTAGATGGTGTCCTGCCTCCCATCATGTCGCCCTGAAGGTCGCCTGGTGAGACACCTCACGGAAACCCCCTGAGTCAGCACTGCTGAAGTGAAGCACAGTCAAGGAACCCTGCCGTGGACCCCACCCCTGAGGGAGCATCAGAATTCAAACCCAGAGAGCTCTGTGTGCCCCAGGGCTGGTTAGATGGGCAAAGAGGAATGCAAAGATCTCATCAACCCCCATTTTCCTGGAGAGGAACTGAGGTTCCCAGAGGCCACCTCACCAAGTGGCGGCACCAAGTGATGACAGAAGGACTGCAAGCCATGTTGCATACCTGGCTCCTCCCATCAGCCAGGGGGCGCTGGGCCCCACAGTCAATCCTGGGCCCTGCTCTACTCCAGGGCCAGCAGGTGATTCCTGGGGCACAGCGGAAGACTCCCCCTCGTTGCCCCCCAGGGTCATGCACCACCCCACTATACCACGACTTGGAACTCCTCCCTCAGCCTGCTGGCCACAGAGGAGCCAGCTTGGCAGAGAGAGAGAAGGGGGCCTCCAAAGCAGCTCCCAAGGTTCTGACTCCAGTCAAGCAGTCTTTCCACTCATTCCACAACCTGGATTGCCCTTCCTGCTTGGGGTGTGGGGTGGCGATGAGGAATTTTTCCCACTCTGAGGACAGTCAGGACTTGGCGCTGTCCCTTGTCCGCCCAACAACCCATGCACACCTGTGTAGTGTAGTCCCTTCAGCAATCCCTTCAATTGTCCCAGCCTGGGGGCCCCTCTATCTCTGGCCACAGCCCAGCCAATGGTTGCCCCCACTACACAGATGCAAAGACTGAGGGTGAAGTTAAGAGTGTGTCCACGTGGTGCAGCCAGTGGGTGGTGGGGCTGGGATTCCAACCAGGACCTGAGGCTCACGCACTCTGCAGTCCTACCCCTTTGAAGTCTGGGGCGACCTGGCTCCCACCTCCTCCCCCAGCCCCAGGTCCTCACGGTAGTCCCACTCAAACCCATTGAGAAGACTGTGACCCAACATCACTCAGCAGATTGGGTGTCTGGGCTGAGGACCTGAGGCTCCCGACTCCCACCAAGGCGCCCCTTGTTCCCTCAGCCTCTCCCCCTCACCCCGGGGTTTTATGGAACTAATTAGGTTGTGGCAAAATTCCTTTAACAGGGATGCTCAGGAATCAATACTGCATGTCATTGTAAGCTCTTAATCCACTCCAGATAAGCGGAATTAAGCTGTACAATGAGGACATATTTCTATTAATAATGAAAAGGGCTGAGCTGTGAGCAGGAGAACACACAGGGAGCTGGCAGTTGGATCCCATTTAATTTCAGAGACAGGGAGGAAAGGAGACAAAGACAAAGAGAAACAAAGAGATGGAGGAAGAAAAGCCAAGTGAGCTGAAGACAAGGCAGATGCTCAGAGCCCAGCACACAGTAGGGACTCACTGAGTCTGAGCTTTTGGGACTCTGACAAGAGAAGTGATTGCTCCCCTCCCTCCCCTGAGCCTCCTCTCCTTCTCTGGCACTCTGGGGGCCTTCCCTCCCTGCCACCCTGATGCCCACAGCAAGCTCCTCCTATCCTAAAGCAAGCACAGCAGTGGACCGGGTCCTGGGGTAGGCCCCAGTGATACGGCCTGAGCTCATTAGAGAGCCCAGACCGTCACTGAGGTGCAGTGCTGGGGTGAACTGGGGTGCATTAGAGAGCCCAGACCTGAACTGGGGTGCAGTGCTAGGGTGAACTGGTCTCAGGGTCTTCCCTTCTATCCTTACAAGGCCCAGAGTCCCCTTAAGGGGGGGGCACAGAGATTCCCCAGGCCTGGGTCTACCCTCCAGGGATGCCCCCTGCCTCCCTGTTCTCTGCCTTTGTGGCTGAGTGACCCCAACCTTCAGGGCTAAGAGTGCCCACCAAGGCCATCAGCTCCACCCCCTTTCACTTCACAGATGGGGGAAGCGGGGTGGGGGTGCTGGTGACACTCATGGAGAAGGGTGCCAAGCAAGGGGTGATTAGGAGTGATGGAATAGATTTATATTTCAAATTGCCCCCTTTCTGCAGGGGCACAGATGGGGGAACCTCACCTAGGTGACCACCGGCCGAGCACAAGTCCTGATCTGCCTTCCATACTCCCCAACTTCTGAAACAGCTGAATGGGTGCTGATACCTATGGCCACACACGTCAAGGAACAGGGGAACAGGAGGAAGGGAAAGGGAGTGTCTGTGAACATTGACTGGAGCAGCCACGCAGACTTACAAATCAGGCCTCCCGTCCAGCACCACTCTGTCCATTATCAAAATGAGGAGACAGGGCCAGAGGGGAGGGGACCTATGCAAAGTGATGGAGCAGGTCAGCTGCCCGTGGTGGAGTGCCTGGGCCCTGTGCTGCTTATCCTATGCTAGCATTCTGCACCCCAAACTGCTGCATCCCAGGTCTTCCAGCTCCTGCAGAACTTAGGTGATGTGCTAGGGCTCCGTGAGCTGAGTGTGATGTCCCCATTTTACAGAGGAAAGAATCAGGGATAGAACTAGAATTGCAGGGCGCCAGCAATCTGCTTCCACAATAAGTCTTGGCCACGGGGGGCAGCCGGACGAGTTTTGGCATGCACCTCTCTTGCTGTCCAGAGGGAACCATTACGCTTTTACAAGTCCCGATTTATATACTTGCCTAGGATGTCAAGCCTGCCAGGGATTTATAGGTTTCTAAGTGATCATTTCTCGGGGGGAAATGCAAATGGAACGTGAGCTGGGAAGGAGCTGCCAGCCCTGTAACTGCAAAGCCAAAGCTCTTCAATCTGTTCCCAGGACCCCTGCATCTATGGTGCAACAGGACCCTGCAAGAGACTAGTGAGGAAACAGCCCCCAGGTAGCCATGGTCAGCCTTTGCCACCAAGGAGTGTGTCCCATCTGTGCAGGATGGGGCAGCCTCCCTGCCAGGGTCAGGGAACATGGCCCCATGTAGGTTTAGGGTTGGGTTGGTGGAGGATTTGAGGGCAAAGAACTGGAGCAAGCAGGCAGCTAATTGTGCATTTTCAGGGTAAGCAGGTGACTGAGGCTGCGGTTACCACCTAATTGTATTTTCAGAGCTCAGGGCTGGCAGACTTCAGGCCCAGGCAGCCCAGGACTGCAGAAGGGAGACCTCTGCCCTCCACCTCCTCGTATGGCCCTCACAAGGCACCTGCACGCTAGGAAGCTGATGGGAAAGATAAGCCCAGCAGATCTAAAGGCTGCAGCCTGGAGTGCATTCCTGTCAGTCTGGGACCTGGGAAGTGGCCCTCCCTTCAGAAATGGGGAAACTGAGGCTCTAAGAGGCCAGATTGACCCTGCAGGATCACCAGCGCTACCCCTTGTGGCAAGGCGTGGTTGTTATTTACTAGAGAGAAGACACAAAGTCCCAGAGAAGGAAAGACCATGCCTAAAGTGACTTGATATACCCATCTGCCTGATGAGCAACTTAAAGCAGAAGGGTCTATTGACTGCATGTTAAAATCTTTTTAGTGATGGAATCAGCTCTCCAAGGGTGAGCCAGGCTTCTGTGTGAGAGAGGCTCCTCAGGAGGCTGTAGGGTGCAGAAAGGCTGGGAATGTGGGTACAGAGGTTACAAAGGAAGTTCTGTCGGTGTTTCACATGTGGCTTGGTTTAATCTTCACCAGCTCTGCAGGGAAAGTCCTGCTATTATCCCATTTTACAGAAAGGAAGACTAAAAACCAGAGAGGTAAGGTCAACTGCCCAGGAGCATAGATGGCCAGGCTAGATTTTGGATTCATGTCCTGCCTGAAGAGCGGGTGCCCTTGGACACTCTGAGTGACAGCACTTTGTTGTCTCCAAACTCCAGAGAGGAGAGGCTGTCTGCTGAGGTCAGATCCTGGGACTGGGAGCCAAGCCCCGTTTACAACCCATGTCTACCACTGACTCAGGGTCTTGGTTTTCTCATCCAACAATGGAAACCTTGCATAGAGCTCCTGGGAAATCAAGAACCAGCCTCATAGTAGACAAAAGGTCTACTATGCAGGGCTGGGCTTGGGAGAGCTGCTACTTTCACTGAAGTGTGGCGCTTTACGCTCAGGATTCTTCCATGTCAATCACACCTCTCCCACCAGATGGAGAGCCACCTGAAGGGAGCCCAGCAAGAAGAGTGGGACCTGAGCCCCCAGAGAAGGAGTGGGGTGGGTGCTCCTGCAAGAAGGCAAGGTGGGAAGGTTGAGGGAAAGTCACTAAGGTCTGTGTTGGGGTGGGCTTGCCTCTCAGGTATACCGGTTCTACTAGGGCTGGACAAGGTCCCTGGTGCAAGGCTGCAGATGGTGCTGTCTCCACAGAGTGCCACTTCACAGGTAACCCATGCCCTGGAGAGACCTGGGTAGGGATGAGCATACCTGCTCTGTTTTAGATGTTGGAGAAACCCAGACTCAGGAAAGCTGATGGTTCCCGAAAGATGGAGAGGTCTGGAGAGCTGACCACAGGCATCCCAGGGTTCCCAGATCTGCTCAGGCTGGGCCCATCATAAATGAGGTGACCGTGTGACTGGGTTCTTTGTAAAGACTCCTGCCAGGCTGACTTCAGGGTGTTGGCCAGGAACACAATCCCACCGGAGGCTCAGAGCTTCTTCCAGGCTCAGTTGAGTCATTGACAATTCAGTTCCTTGTGGCAGTAGGACTGAAGTCTTTTCTTCTTGCTGGCTGTTGGTGGGAAATTTCCCTTGGCTTCCAGAGGCTGCCTCTACCAAACATGGCTGCTCACTTCTCAAGCCAACGGGATAGTCTCTCTGCAGTTTCTCTACAGTTGGATATGAAGAGTTCCAAGTGTTATTCGTCCTATGGCTCTAAACCAAACTTTATGTCAGAAGTGGGGCAGACACCCACCTTGACTTGACTAGAGACACATGGAAATTCGGTGGTGTATCTCACTCAGGACCTCCTGGGATCCCAAACTTCCATAATACTATCAGCCTGGTCAATCCTTTCACAATCTTTTTCTCAGCATCTCATCCCTCAGTGACCGGGAGGTCCTCAAGGCCTGGTTATCTAAGACTTCCTGTCACGCAATGGCAACACTTGGCATGTCCCATAGCATGGATGCCAACAGGTGGGCTGGTGACCCCCACACAGCCATTGGGAGCCTCCTGGGAGATGGTCTCAACCATCTCAAAGCCTCAAGGTCTTTCTGTCAACAGGGCCCAGATTTTCACCCAGGTCATCTCTGTATACCCTGAAGGGAAATCAGTTCATTCCCTGCTTTACAGATGAGGAAGGGCAGGGACTTCCCACTGACTGTGTAACTCAGGCCAGGACTCCTTAGTGACAGTTTCATCCTTGAAGAGTCCCAGGCCAAAGAGATCACAGACTCAGCTGTTTCTCAATTCCCTCTTGAGTTCCTGGGTTCATGCCGATCAATTCCTCAAACTATCTTCAACTTTCTTCTGACCTGGGCACAGATTAGGGAGCAAGATTAGTCAGGCTGGCCCTAGCCCTGGAAGGCCTCACAGCACTCCCGTGAGAGCCCCCATCACACTGTGTGAACAGAAAGGGGCTTCCTCATTCCCACTGGTGAGGGGCTCAGCACCACCAAGGCAGCGTCTCACGTCTCATCAGCACCGAGGTGAGAAAATCCTTCCCTCCATATCCTGGACTTCGCTAGTGAAAGGAGGTGCCATGTATGACCTGAAGAAACATATTCACATCTAGAAGAAAGACGAAAAGGATGTGTTTCCAAATTTTAAGGGTGGGCCATCTTTGGGAGAAGGAGATGATGGCTACGGTGATGCTTTCTTCAGATTTATTTTCTAAATTTTCTCCAACCTTTTCAGCTTTAATTCCTAATCTGTAAAATAGGGACAAAAATCTCTACCTTACTGATAGTTATCTAAATGGGATGAGCCATATGAAAGAGTTAATTGCTGAATTCAAAAGGGTTAACTATAGTAACCCTTAGTAACTATAAATCCTAACCCTCTCACTTTACAGGTAAAGGAACTGAAGAACTGTTGGAACTGTTGTTTGTAGGGGAAGGAAATATAAAATAATAATAGTAATAATAATAAACAACTACATTAGAAAAAAATGAAAAGACCTACTCCAAAGAACATGTACAATGGTGAGACCATACATGAAAAAATACTCAGCATCATCAGGCATCAAGGAAATGAAAATCCATACCACATCACACCCACTCAGCTAGCCAGAACGAAAAACAACAACAACAACAACAACAACAACAACAAAACAGATAAATAACAAGTGTTGATGAGAAAAGTGGAGAAATTACAGTCCTCATACATCGCTGGCGGGAATGTAATGGCCTGACAACTGCTAACAGAGTAAAACATCGATTTACCATGTGGTCTAGCCATTCTTCATTTGAATGGAATAAAAACCCAAGTGCGGCGGAAACAGTAAGCACAAGCTTTTACCCATCAATGTTCATGGCAGCGTTAATCAATAATAGCCAAAAAATGGGAAACAATTCAACCGCTCTCAGCTGCTGCATGGCTAGACAGTGCCGAACAACAACCAGAATAGTATTCAGCTGAGAACAGAAATGAAGTGTTCGTGCAAGCTGCAACATTAGCAAATCTTGAAAACATGGTGACTGAAAAAAGCCAGTTACATGGACAGCATGTTGTAAGAAGCCATTTATATGAACTGTCTGCAATAGGCAGATCTGTAGAGACAGAAAATGGGTACATGGTTGACCATGACTAGGGACTTGAAGGCAAATGGGAGTAACCACTAATGGGCATGGGGTTTTTTCGAGGGTGATGGAAATGTTCTAAAATTGACGGTGGTGATGATTGCACAATTCTGTGAATGTGCGAAAATGTCATCTGATTGAACACGTCACATAGATGCAGTGTGTAGTACGTGCATATGTAAATGACATCTAAATAAAGCCTTTCTTTTATTAAGAAGTGAATGTGTGCCCTGAGTCTGCTCTCTACCACTCTCAGCAATGACAGGGTCTGTGTGTCTAGATGACTAATCTGTGGCTTTTCCCATTGGTCAAGCTTGACCCTTGCTTGGTCAGCTGTCTTACTGAGAAACAGAAATCTCACAAATTAGGTGCTTCTTATAAAAAAGAATCACCCCTCCTTGAGTGAAAAAAGGGAATGGTAGGGTAGGTAACACCCAGACAAAGAGTAAAGCAAATCTTTGGTATGACCAATATAATTAAGGGGAGGGTTTTCTTTCCAGAAAAAGGACAAAGAAATCCCGTGTAAAGGTGCTCCTGTTACACACACAGAGCTGATGGGAGGTGAGGTGAGGGGTTCCCTCTGCACCAGGATCCTGGGTAGTCCTAGTTCTCACAAGCAGGCTGTTGTTCCTTTTGCAGAGAACAGACAGTGCAAAGGTGTGGAAGGGAGGCAGAACATAGTGCAGGGAGGGCAGTGTGGTCAGACACAGTTGGGGCTGGGTAGGGAGAGGTGGGGAGGTTCATGGCAGGCACAGCTAGGATGCTGATTCCACCCTAGGATTTGGATGGCCTCACTTGGTGATCCTGGGCAAGTAGTGCTCATGTCTGAGCCCAATTCCACACCTGTAACTGCCTGAGTGGTAGTAATACTCCTATATGATAGCAATACACTATTAGGTGCTTAACCAGGCTCTCAGAAATCAGCAAGCACCAGATGAATAGTAGCTAGAATACTGATGGTGCTATTCCTTTGACTCCTCCATATTGCTTGACTAAGCAAAGTCTAAATGAAATAGTCTAACTGAAATAACACTGGGCATATACTTTCATCTTTCCCCTCTCAAAACTTCATTGAGGTGAAGTTCAAAACTATAGGAGACCCTGAGGACAGGAGAGGAGCCAATGGAAGACGGGGTTGCTGGGAGCAGGGGGGCACAGAGACTGACTAGCAGGGTGTAATAGCTCAATGCCTGTGGAGGGGTCACTGTCAGAGTGAGAAGAGTCTCACACAAAGCTGCAGAATGCAGGACTAAATATTGAAGAAGGGGGTCAGGCATGGATTTTTTAAAAAGTATCTAGTGCAAGGTCAATGTTGAAGCTGTGAGAGTCCCTGGCATCCCCTTCCTTAACCCGCACAGCCAAGTGACTAGTTCTCCCTGTACCACTCAACAGTCACCCTCCGGACCAGGGATGCCAGTTGGCTCTCTGAAGACATGGCGCCAGAGGCGACACCGACTCAGAAACACCAGAGCAGCTGGGGCTCCACAGGACAGGATGATGGAGATTCTGCTTCAGCCCACAGTCAACAAGGCTTGTCCCCTACACAGCTTGCCTGCAGTTTTTTAGTGTTTGCAAAGAGCATCAGGAACAAACCAGGGCGGGAAACATGGAAGAACCAGAGACAATGCAAGCAGCAGAGCAGCATGAGACAAAGAAGATAACCAGGATGAAATGTCTGACAGAAAGTTCGAATGGTAACATCAAGGAAATTGCTCAGAAAGCAGGCAGGGACACAGAAGACAGGAAAAAATGGATAAGAAGCTTTGAGGATCAACCATGGGAGTCAATACCTGACTGATGAAAGTTCCAGAAAGAAAGATAAAATGAAGGAAGTGAAGCTATCAACAAGCATTCTAAGAAAACTTTTCAACAACAAAAAAAATTTCATTAGTTTAAGGTACATCTTAAGCTAGTATGTTATGTGTCAATTCTACTGCAGAAGGAAATAACATTTTACAATAAGATATTAACATGGCAAAAGAACAAGAAAAATTTCTAAAACCAAAGGATGTGAGTTTACAGCTTGAAGGGCTCCTGTGTGCCCAGTACAATGGATTTAAAAAAAAATCCTCACCAAGGTAGTCACTGCAAACTTCAGAAGACCAGGAAAGTGGAGGGACCCTAGAAAGAAGAAAAGGAGAAAGAGGACAAAAAGAAATAGCAAGTCCCACACAAAGACAGGGAATTAGAGAATTTAAATGTTGTTGGATTTTTCAAAACACCATGGGGAAGAAATCACAGAGCCAAAGTCTAAAAATTCTAAATGAAACAATTTTCAACTAGCACTTGTATGCCCAGCTAAATTTTAAGGATGCATGTAGAATAGAGATGCCAGAACCGCAGGGCAAAGATGATCTTCTTTGTGCCATTTTTTTTTTAAAAAGTTACCAGTCAATAAACCTCACTAAATTGAGGAACTAAAGTCAGCTATTCACTGGGCTTTGCAAATATGGAATCCAGAGCAGGAGAGGGTCACAAAGTCCAGAGGACAGATGGGCTAGAGGGAACCCAGGACTCATGCACTTGGCAGAGTGGTCAATGATATGGGGAGGTGGTGTCCATGCATCTCAGAAAGGTTTGGAAAGAATTATCTAAAGAACACAGAAGATGAGATAAATGAGAAAGCAGGGCTATTATTAATTCCTAAAAATGGTAAAGCTATCATTAAAAAAAAAAAAAGCAAGCAATCAGAGTACTTGGATTCTTAAATATTTACATTGTCCTGATAACATAAGTCCAGGATATCTGTTTAATGAAAATGTATATGCTATCACTAATGGGAGTTTGGGGATGAAGGAAGACATGGGAACATCAGAGCAAGTCAGGGTAGCACAGCCTTCCCAGGAAGAACAGAAACCAGCTGGGAGAGAAGAGTCCAGAAATATCAGCCAGCATACTGTATTGGTGGAGAAAACTGAAGGCAGAAGAAACATTGTAGACTTCAAGGTAGCTGCTTCTCAAAAGTGCAACGGGGATGGGGACTGGTTGAGGATAAGTTGGGGAATGTCAATTTTTGATCTCACCTTATAGGATATTATTTGATTATCTGAAATAGTGTGTTTGCACTACTTTGTGAAAAACAGAAATGAGTGATCGTAGGTACGATAATCTCCTTCTGTAGGTGAAGACATGGCTGCTGAGAGGCCCGCCCCAAACTCCAGTGTGGGCAAGTGAAGACAGGAGCATATCCCCCTCCACCAGGGGGCACTCGGGTGCCAATAGTCACAAGCAATGGTCACAGATAAGATGAAAACTTGGGGGTATCACGTGGAATCTCAAGTCAAGTCTGGTCAACCCTCCAAAGCTGGGAGGACATTTTGAAAAACAGTTCAATCCCTTTATGTTATGACTGCGAAGCCAGTTCAGTTCAGAAGAAACGTATGACCACAATTTGTGTTTATTTGATCCAAACGCTTTACTTTCAAAGAAGGGGAAATATGGGACTAGGGGAAATTCTTCTCAGTGACCGTGAATTCCCAGGCCACAGAGCAGAAAGACAATTTCCATAATATTCCACCTTATTCTGTACACGTTTCCAAACAGTCTTTGATGCCACAGTTTAGAAAGCAGCCGAGAGCCTCTTGCTCTAAAACAAATCAGCTGCTCCCCACCACCCTCTCCCCACTATTCATACCCCCTCCTCCTAACTCCCTAACTCTGCCTAACTGCCTACTTTTGCAGTCACAGCTCCCACCCATCCCATGCTACCACCTCCCCCCTCAACCTGCATTCCAGTGCCTATAGCTCAACACTAGGGTGTGGTGTTTGGGGGGGGGGGGCTGTGAGAAGTGAGCCCACGTAACTAATCAGCAATGGGAACCCACAGGTCAGTGGAGATTTTCAAATCTTTCAATGAAAGACTTTCAACTGCAGGGCCACATGAGCGGCTCCCATACTTCCCTATCCTCAGCACCAAGTTCAAAGGCCTCAGTGAGGCTTCAGGCCCCTCACCCCTCCATATCCAGCCCTGGCCCTCTTCCATCATATCCCCCGCACCTCCCAGTTTTTTTGATTCAGTCTCTTGCTTTCAGGCCTTTGTCACTGCCATTCCTTCTGTCTGGAACACTCTTCCTATGAGCTCTCAGGTTGGGGCACTGGTCACTGAGTCCTCTGTAGGGGGGTGTCTCCTGTAAGCCCTGTGCTCTGGGAGGGCTAGAGGGGGTACGACATCTCTCTGAGTGCCCTGGAGCATAGTGGGCCTCCCAAGAACAGGGAACCCATAAATACTTGTGGAACAGAAGAAGACATGTGACTGGTGGAGGGGAAATCCCTCCTGGTGTCCCAGTCCCCTGACTGCTTTCTCACAGAGCTGCCTGGGGGCCCTAGTCCAGGGCCACTGGGGGAGCAACTCACACCACACAGATTCCTGAGCCCTCAAAGTTTTGCTGCCCAAGCTCCAGGGCTGTGTCCGGGTGCAAAACCCTTCCTCTGAATGGCTGCTATACACAGGGCTGATAGGTATGTTTGTGGCCTCTACTCCTGTTCTAAGTGTCTTCTGCCTCCTGGATGCTCAGGGAGCAGGGACAATCAGATCCCACCCTGGCTGGCCCCCATAGAGCAAAGCCTCCTGGCCTGGGGCCCTTTCAGGCAGGCAGTTGAAAGCATTCACCTCCCTGTACTTCAGTTTCTACCAACAGAGTCAGTGCTCCTGCACTGACTTCCCAGAGGGCGGGGCCAACGTGGAAACACCCTCAGTAAACTCCACAGCCCATGTGTCCCCTCCCTTCCCCCCAACTGTGGTTCTACCTCTCACAGCCACTCAAATGAAAAAAGGTCTTGTCTTGACCAAGGGTAACAGCCCAGCAGGCATTGGGCTTACCCACAGTCTCTGGCAGAGTTGGTGATTGATCTGGGTCCCCGTCTCCTCTCCAGAACCAGAGAAGCTCTACTTCATCATCACTTTCAAATTCTTATTGCCGCTAACAGTCCATTCACAATCTAATAGGTAGAGCACCTCAAAGAAGCTGGTTGACTAGAGTCTTGGCGCCCCCTGGTGGGCCATTTATTTTATTTTCCCTTCACCCAGTTCTTGGCCCTCTCGATCCCAGAGTTTTTCTTTCCGTTTCTAAAAGTAGGGAGACTTGTGAGAAACTGTCCCACCTTCCAGTCTTTTATTTGCCGCTTTTCTGCCAGAGCCCATCTATGTCCACGATGCTCCCAAACTTCTATCTGGAAAACGGCATGCCCCTTTCCAGTCTCTTCAAGCTGACCAGAGACCTCGCCAGATATTCTGTCGCCCTGCTGATTCCCTGCCCCCCCCCCTCACTGTCATGGGTGCAGCCATGTCTGTCTAAGAACAGCAGCCCCCACTTCCTACGGCTGGCCCCTCCCGCACAGCTCACTCTCTTGATGTGTATTCACTCCCATGTTTTACATAATGAGCCTCTTGTTTCCCCTGTTTTACAGATGGAGAAAGTGAGGTCGTGGGTCCTTCACGCAGATCCAGGGCCAACCATCTAGTCTGCAGCAGACAGGGTTTCCCAGACCTAGAGCTCCACCAGCACAGACGCCTCCAAATCTGGTTTAAATGGGAACCAGCCTCGAGTGGATCCCTGCCCCCCGCCAGCCCTGGATGAAGGTTCTGCATCCCCCTTTCATGCTGTTTATTCTTTTGAACAAATTGTGAGTTTTACAAGACATCCAGGGCCTGTGGTGGCAAACACATGTTCCTGCGGCAAGAGTCATCGGACCTGCTGGGCGGCAGCCAACCAGCCCCACTCCCATCCCTGCCCCTCCATGCCCCTCAGACCATGGGGAGCGGGGCCAGAGCTGCTTGTCCACAGCTCCCCAGCTGACCGCCACCAGTATCCACTTCACTTACCCAGCTCAGAGTAGACTCGGAGACAAGGAGGCTTGCTCAAGGCCACACAGCTAGTTAACGGGGGAAAGCAGGAGTTAAAACTCAGATCTCCTGGCTCCAAAACTGGTCTTCCCCTCCACCTCACTCCTGCCTTCAGGGCAAGAGAATAGAAAGATTTCGTGCCCCAGTGCCTGGCACCTTGTCTTCCATTCACAACCTGAAGCAATCAAACCCCAGCAGCAGGAAGGCTGCATTTTAGACCTGGCTCTGCTCCATGGGAAATCACTTGCAAGCCCAGGCCTCAGTTTCCCCATCTGAAGAACAGTGGGAGTGGACCCGCTTGCTTCATAGCCCTAGCCCTTCAAGGAAAGAGCCCCAGGCCTTGTGGTGTCAGGTAGCTCACAGTTGTTAGGCCCTCCCTGTTCCAGGCTGGCCTTATCAAGTGATCAGCTCCTCAGTGTCTTCCACCAGTTTTACAGCTAGCCCCCAGAAGTAGACAACACACTGGACGTTCCTTCAGTCTAACACGTGTTCCCTAACTAGAATTTTGTTTCTCAGAATAATTGAATACATGTTCCATAAAATGTGAAATGATGTTTCATGTCATTTGAACGACTCAAACATGAGACAATCCTGTCTTTTCTTAGGGATATTTTTTGGGGAAAGCTCATTTCTCAGATTTGAGCATATATGGCAGCTGCCCTCCTCAGAGACCTAGAGCAGCATCCTCCCTGGCTGCACCAGGCCTCTTGGGGTGCAATCCTAAGGCAGGTGAGGATGAGCATAGCTTTACTGGTGTGACATTTGAAGCCTTCCCACATCAGCTCTCAGACTGCTTGTCTGGCCATCTCTCGTCTCACCCCTGACCCTCTGTGCTTCCATTATGCCCTCCACAGACCCTCCTTGAGCCCCCAGGAAGATACAGAGCTCATAGCAATAGTTCCTGAAAGGGGGACTTGGTGAGCTAGAGAAGGCATCAGAGAAAGCAACTCTGCTGAGACTAGAATAATGAAAATAACTAGACAAGTAAAACTTCCCGGGAAGATAACACAGCAAGTGCAAAGGTCCTGTGGCAGGGATAAGTTAGGACTGTATACAGAAGGCCATTATGGACTGGTATTTGGTGGGTCAGGGCAAGAGCAGTAGCAGATGAAGGAAGAGGTAAGTCATTAGGAACCTGGGCAGTGATGCACACAGCAGCACTGCTCCCCGTAGCCACAGCCACACCCATGCCAGTAAGGGGAAGACTGAAGAACCTGGGATGCTAAGAGGGAATATCACGGAGATCAAACAACAAATCGCGACCCATAACAACTTGGGTGAGTATGTGAAAAAATTTCCAAGACTACAGCCCAAAATAACTT
This sequence comes from Uropsilus gracilis, assembly GCA_004024945.1. Taxonomy (NCBI): domain Eukaryota; kingdom Metazoa; phylum Chordata; class Mammalia; order Eulipotyphla; family Talpidae; genus Uropsilus; species Uropsilus gracilis. The sequence continues at coordinate 65,048 of PVHY01002253.1, read as the reverse complement.
TTTAAAAATATATAAGGATGTGGTTAAATCAAAAAAGGAAAGCAAGTGAAAGAAGTATCAGGATTCAGGACGGTGGTTACTGGGGAAGGCAGGGGCATGGTTGGGAGGTGAGAGTGGGATTGGGAACCAGATGGCTGCATGTAGGATTTGTTAAGGGTCTGGCTTTTGTCTGGAGTGATGGATTCACAGGCATTTAACACATTGTTAAAAGCAAACAATCAAACGAAGGTTGTGGTGCAAGGACCCGTGATGACTGGTACCAGGCGAGATGGGGGTCACTGATACAGAATCTCAAAGACCAGGGTTGGGGCTCCTGAAGAGTAATGGGAGCCACTTCAGGGCAGGGACAGGGCAGAGTGGCCTGGCTGGGTTCCTATTTTATCGGGAATACTCTAGCTGCTTTTGGGGGCTGGAGTAGGTGGGGTGGAAAAAAGGTAGCTGGCAAGGTGACCAGTTTGAAGGACGGTGCCATCACCCAAATAGGAGGCAATGTGGGCCTAAAGAGGTTAAGTGGTGACTCTTTTGCCATATTAGCTGTCACAGATTCCTTCCCACTCTCTGTGTCCTGAGGGACGGACCCCCGAGATTGCATCTTCTGGGTTCCTTTGCTCTCTGGCTCCCTGTCAGAGACCAGAGTGGACACAATCAGGAATATTTCCTCTAACATGGACGATATGTGTCTATACATTGCGTAACCACCTCTAAGTAAGAGGCCTGGTGCTAAGGGGACCCCTTTGAGGTTGGAAGCTGTGTGCACAATACCTGGGGTGCAGCTCTGATCCCTCCATTGGGAATTGCCAAGCCTGCCAGTTTGGGCTGGTCCCAGAGTAAGAAAGCTGTGTGCTTGGTCTAGGCTCTGACACAAGCTGCCCAGCAGATCCAATGAGGTTTGCCGGAGCTGAGGCAGACAGGCTGAGGGACAGGAGCTGAGGGAGACAGGCCGAGGGACACATCCCCATAGAATTACAGTGCAGCTTCAGCGTGGTCTCCTCTCCAGTAGCTCTTCTGCAGCTGCAAGGATGCACAGTCTGGCTACTGGCTCTGGGAGAGCCAGATCCCGTGGCTATGGCACATGAAGGGCTGTGTGAGCAGCTGCTTGTCCTCCAACCACTCATCCACCCTGCCCCCATCTTCTCCCCTGCTCTGTGCACCAGCAGCTGACCCGCAATGACTGACTCAAGGGACTCCCTTGTCCTCTGGGTTCTGGCTGATCTCCTCATCAAATAGCCCCAACCATGACTGGAGGGTGGGCCAGGAAGTGGTCAGGGCATCTGCTCTCCCAGCCCCCTTCCTGCAGGATGTCCCTGGAGAGGAGATTGCAGTCTCCCAGCAGAATGCTCTGCAACACCCTCTCCTTCTAGGTCCAGTAGCTGTCTGTCCTCTCAGCCCCTCAGTCCAGGGATGCTCATGGAGCTCTCTGAGGAAGCCAAGAACCCTGATATTGCCTCCTTCTTGCCCGAACTTTTCATTTCTCTCCTCACTGAGCCCCCTTAAACTATCCTTAATGGGAGGCTGTGATCTGTTTCCTGCCGGGACTCTGTTGATGACACATGTGTAGGCAGAATTCAAAACTGACCACAAGCGTCCCACCCCCTGGTGTCCACATCCTGTATAGCTGTAAACCTCTATCCCTCCCAGTCTAAATATATGGGACAGTCACTGCCATGTTTAGTTGCATAGACCCTTTCGTAGCCAACTGCTGAGAAACTCTCCCCCTGGCTTGAAGAAGTGAGCAGCTGTATTTGACAGAGGCAGCCTCTGGGAGCTAAGGGAAATTCCCCACCAAGAGCCAGCAAGAATACGAGACTTCAGGCCTGTAGTTGCAAGGAACCAAACCCAATGAGCTTGGAAGAGGCTCTGGACCTCAGGATCTGAAGTGGTCCTGCCAACAACCTGGTGTCAGCCTGGCCTGACTCCGAACATAGAGCCCAGTGACATGATCACCTCACTTCTGAGGTCAGAACATATAAGATAATAAACGGGTGCTGTCTTAAGTCACTTGAGGTGCAGGTATTTGCTGTGCAGCATAGAAAACAAACACCCTGACTCTCACCTGCTCCTCCAGGTCATGTGGCTGAGTGTGCAAGGTAGCACTTCTGCACTGGCTGGAAATGCGTGCCCAAAGCTGGACTAGAGCCTACAAGTTGTGCAAACACTTGGCTTAGATGTCCACAGAACTACTGCTGGTGCTTTGTCATCTTTGCTGGGATTCCTGTTGGTCAGCTAGCAAGAGAGCCCATGAGGAGCTTGGTTTACAAACAGGCAGGTGCTGTGTAGCAGCGATAGGGTGGAGGTGGGTCACAGCCGCTGGGGAAATGAGGACCTCCCCCCCATACACAGAACTCCAGTCACTGCCACACCACCCGCTTCTGTGGAAGGGAAGACAGCTTCAGTGAGGACCTACCTGGATGGATGGGCAGAGATGTAAGGGGCTTCCAAGTGCCTAGGAACTTGGAAAGAACAAGATTGGAACAATAAGGAGGTTGAGATGTGTCTGAACAGTGTGAAATCCAGTGAAAATGTGTGCCTGAGGATAACAGCTGCAGAGGAGGCTCTCTGGGATGAGGGGGACACCTGGCCCAGCCCCTGCATGCCAGGTAATCTCTTTCCCCAGCTCATCCTGTCCTTGCTGGGCCAAGAGTCCAGTTATTGTGACAGCAGGTGGGCTAGTCTGCCGAGGCTGCCACAGGGAAACACACACTAGGAGACTAAATTAACAGAAACAGAGACGTATCACTCACAGTTCTGAAGGGTGGGGCCTCCAAGATGCCAGCTAGGTAGGTTTCATTCTGAGTCTTCTTGTGTTGGCTTGTAGGTACCACCTTCTTGCTGTGTGTGCTCGCAGCACCTCTTTTTGTGTGCACACAGAAGGGAGATCTCCGGTGTCTCTTTTTACAAAGACACTAATGCTGGTGGATCAGAGGCCCACCCTTATGATCTGATTTAACCTTAATTATTTCCTTCATGGTCTTCAAATGCACCAGACGGTTAGTGCTTCGAGAAGTGAATTAGGAGAGTGGAGGACCTTCAACTTTCAGACCATCTCAACAAGGATAGAGCTCAACAACATGGCTTTCCCTTACCAAAGTGGATCTGGCTATAGGCACTGTCAAGTGCCCAATCTGCTAAAAACACAGGCCAATGAGGCCCAGCGGTGCCCAAATGGTACCTGTTCCAGGAAAACCTTGAGGATGGCAAGCTGATTACAATGGACGTGTTTCATCACAAGCGGGGCATCAATTAATCCTCGTGTATTCTAGGTATAGATTGCCCTCTCTGCTGGATACTTCTGCCAGTGCCACCATCTGTGGTCATACGGAATGGTTTGTCCATGCCATGGTGGATCATACATGCCATAGTTGGCTACACTATGTTGCCCCCAACCTAGGAACTCAATTAACTGGAGAGAAGTATGTACAGTGGGCTTGCACCTAGCAGCTAGCCTGAGGGGTGGTAGGATGGCCTGCTGATGGTCAGTTACAGAGCCAGTAGGGAGATAGCACCTTGTGGGGTTGGAATTAATCCCATAGGATGGAGGGTGTACCTAAATTGGTGACTAATTGATGGTACTTTGTCCTACCGGGACAGCCCCCACTCACTTTAAAAAAAAAAAAAAAAGCAGCTATATTGAGCTATAGTTCACTTGCCATACAATTCACCTACTTAAAGTGCCCGAATCGATGGTTTCTGGCTCAGTCACAGAGCTGTGAGGCATCTCTGCAGCCCATTTATACTCTTAGACTTTTACTGTACCGCTTTCAGAAATTTTGCTTCCCACTTCTGCAACCTAACAGGACATGTTGGAGCTCTGCCCAGATCCCCCTAGATTCCTTTTTTCTATGTTGGGTCCCTCCTGGGCACAGAATGGTTTTGTTTCCAACAGGTGCTTCTGAGGCTTTTTCAGCAAACATCCCTTGATGTCCCAGAACATGCAAGGCTCACAGACTGGAGGCACCCTTGCCTTTACATTGCCCCCCAGCAGCCCTAAATCAGCAACTGAGGGTGATGGGGTATGAAAGCCCATTTCTCTGGCCTTGTGTTCAGACAAGCCCAAGGCACACTGTCCACTCCAGGGCTCCACAAGGAGATCAGGTTGAGACTGAGTGCATGTTTAAAATGGCCTCGTACCTCACTTCCCCCTTTGTACCCCTCCCTCCACCTGCTCTCCCTCCCACTAACCTGTCTGCCCCAGGGCTCTTCCTTCTTAAATTATTTGTACATGAAACCTCACCTTGGGAGTCTGCTTCTGAGGAGTCCAAACTACAACAGCTGCTTTGGTTTCTGCAGGTTTCAGGGTCCAATTTCCAGTGCTTCCACCAGGCCATGTAGCTGGATTCCACTAAATTAGAAGCTGGGCACCTCTGGTCTCTTTGAGCTTCTGTGCTACTAAGCTGACAGACAGAGTTGCTATACTGGCTTGGGTCAGTGGTTTTGCTTACCAGTGGGCCACTGGGTGCTGCTGTTCACAGAGAAAGGGATCTCGGCCTGGAAGCTGGGTGTCCACTAACCAGTAACGGCAGTCAGTAGGAAATGCAGCAAGCAGCAAAAACAGGGGCCAAGGATGTGAGCCTGGCAAAGATGAAGAACCTGATCCCCCTTCCAGGTACAGAAGTCTCATCAAAGTGCTCAAGCGATGTGAGGACATACTAAAAATAAAAATAATGGTGGCTGATCTCTGACTCTCAGCTGACTATCGATATGGTGACTACAACTGCTATCAATATCCTATCCTGATGGACTCATTTCTCTCCCCTTTCCTGGTATCTAGCAGGAAACACCTCCTGGTACTCTGGTCTACGCTCTAGGTGGGAATAGGACTGAACTGACATCACACCATGACAAGGTGTGGGCATTGCATACCTCTGCCATTTTGGAGAGGAGAGTTTCTTGCTCTGGAAGGACAAGAGCAGTGGGTGGCATGGGTTGGGTTGTCATTGGGACTCCCTTGTTGTCCCTCCCTAACCTAGTCTTGCCACCAGGGACTAGTCAGAGTACTATGAACTGCATCTTTTGCCCTCAAGTTCCCTGTTAAATCTGGTCAGTGGAAGGCACTAGCAGGAATCAGAGGACAGGAAGAGAACAAGGTAAGGTTGTTTCTACCCAGTTCTCCCTATGCTCTGGGCTGTCATTTTAGCTGCTTCCATAACTGGAGCCTCTGCATGACAACCCTGCCTGCGGGATCCTGCTCATTCTGGGAACACTCTCTTTTGGTGTCTTGAGTGTTTGAAGTTGCTTCTGTTTCCTGCCAGGACTCTTACTGCTAGGACACCATTTAGATGTGCAGCTAGGAAGGTTGCACAGATAAAGTTGGCTTGTGTCCAGATCTTAGGCTAGTTCCTTCTGCATGTTTAGTGGAGGAAAATGACAAGAACCTAGAGGAACAGTTGCAGAGAAAGAATGCTGACAAGAAAGGATTTTCCAAGACGTACTTGAAAAGCACCAACATCCAGAAGGTAGGCAGGAAAGGAAGAAAAGCAGTAATGAACACCGAGGAATGGCTGCGAGGTAGGGATCAGAAGAGAATGATCTGGGAATCTAAACAGATGTGTGTAGAAGGCCACTAGAACAGAGAACTGACCCCTGGATTTGGCCAATGTCACTGGTGACATCCCATGAGTCCAGAGAAGAGCAACAAAGTACACAGAGCTTAGGGGAGTTATGCAGAAGATAGCTGGCATCAAAGCAACACCACACTTCCTGGGAAGTTTGAGAGTAGGCTCCACAGAGGTGCTGATGAGGTTACAGCAAGGGAGTGATCTGGACAAAGAGAATTCTAGTGCAATAGGAAACAGAGGCATGGCAGACTCTGGAATGGTCTGCTGGACTGTGGGTTGTGTTAGGCCTTACAGACTAGTCTGGGCACCTCGAACTCAGCCCTAGAGCTGTGAGGAGGCAGAGAAGGGGTGAAGTAGAGGAGTGCTCAGGTCTGGTTATTAGGAAGAGCAGATCAGGTGTGGGAGGGAAATATCCACCTCATCCTAGAATCCCAGCACAAAGCCTGGTCTGCTGAGGGTGCCCAGTTAATGCTTTCTGACTCTGGCCAGAATAAGGGGCATTGGTGATGCTGAAGATGATGGCTGACATCACTCCATGACTGATATGATATACCATGGTAGTAAAAAATCCACTCAAACTGATGGGGGGTGGGGGTGGGGGAGAAACAAAAAACCCAAAGCCAGATGTTCAAAACATGGACTTAATTAAAGACTTACAATTAAAATAGCCAGGGCTTCAAAACCAGGTATGTTTCACACATTTCAGAATGAGGTGCTATTATCTCTGGTTTACCCAAGAGGAGGTGGGTGGGGGGAGCCATCATTCCAGCAAGCAACTGACGATGGGAGGCAACTCAGTGTTTGCGGGGAAACTGGATTATAGCTAGAAATTAATTGCCCGTGAATGTGGAAAAACAGCCAAGTACACACAGAGCATTCCACGGACTGCATCTACTACCCAAAAGAAGAAAGAAAAAAAGAAAAAAGATGTTCTGATTCCAATTAAATCGAGAAAAAAGATGAAGAGAAGACACCACCCAGCAGCTAATTACTGACAGGCCAATGCCTGTGCTTGCTCAAGTACAAGAGCTGACATGATAGAATGTCAGCATCTTGCGATCTGCTGTTAATAATAAAATAGAGCACAAAGGCACAGAGGAGCGTACATCTGCTCACAGGCTGCACTCAGCTTGGACACTGCCTGCCCACATGACCCCCAGTGCTGGCGTGGAATCCCCAGCCTCCATTGCAGAGAGGCGATGGGGTGGAAGGTGGGCAGCTCCAGAAGAGAGACAAGGGGTTAGATCTGCTCACCTAGATGTTGGGTATGTCTTCCCAGCCATGTGTCTCTCTGAGTGCAGGAAGAAGAAAAAATTTGCAGGAGAAATATTAAAAATTAGGTCAGCAACAATAGCAAAAGATTGGAAATGACTTAAAAGTCTTATAGTTTCTTTCGCATGGCTAAATACATCCACTCAATGACAGTCGACGAAGTCCACACTGCCAGGTCCTTTTAGTGATGTCTAACCAACATGAGGAAGGTGGGAGAGTCTATAACCATCAGCGTAGACATTTGTCACTGAGGTCCAGAAGAGAATGAAGGGCTCTTGGAACTTGACTGGGAAAGAAGGACATCTTGATTTTCACTCACCTCTAACAATAGAATTCAGTGCTCCTTTCAAATACCACTGTAATCACACACACACACACACACACACACACACACACACACTCCCCTAGCTACTTACCTCCCATCCCCGAATGAGCAGTGACTTGGTCACTGAGAGAAATCACAGATTTCCTCACATCACTTGACAGTTGTTGCAAATATCACAACACACGGAAGACATCACTGCTTTGAAACTATTATGATTAGCCAGATCTTACTACTTAATGTGTGAGCAAAGAAGTGCATGTCTTATTGAATTTCTCTATCTTGTGCATTTCTCTATCTTGACAAGTATATTCAACATAATTGGTTTCCTCTATAACCTTACACATTTTTATTAATTTAAAACTCTCCTCAGAGAAGGGGTCAGAGACTCCCAGATGGACATAGGGGTCTACAGCACCAATAAAAGGCTCAGAAGCTTAGATCTGGCATTAATGAAAAGAGAAATGAGCAGAATAGTGTGGATGCTATGCTACGGATTGTTTTGTTAAAAAAAAATCAGATCAATGGAACAGATTGGAGAGCTCAGAAATAGACCCACAGTAGATTTTTGAAAAAGTGAGAAAATAATTCAATGGAATGAATGGCCTTTCCAACTGCTGGTCCTAGAAACTGCTGGAAAGTCATGGAGGGGAAAATGAACGTCAATCTAAACTTCATCCCTTGTACAAAAATCACATGAGAAATGGACAATTGAACCCATGGTGGAAGGGAGCAGCATGCGACCTTGAGCTTGTGCCATGCACCCTAGGCGAGGAGAGTGTGGGTAAAGGGCCAGGAGGTGTGTCTACACTATTTCTTAATAAATGAATGCAAGCCTATAATGACTGCAAAATTAAATTTTAGCTAAACAAAGCAATAAAATTCCTGTACAAATCATCTCTGGAAGAAGATACAAAAGAGAAGACGTCTCTGGGGAGAAAACCAATGGGTATCAGAGGTGGGGGAACCTGTTACTGGCTTCCACTTAGTTGCTTATCGTATTCATGCATTACTTCTATTCACAATTGTTTTTAAATACAAGCAAACAAAAAGTCTGGAGTAAGGTGAAGAAATGAACAAGAAAAAAATTTCCCAGAAGGAATCAAAACTGTCTCTCAGGCTACACTTAAACGAAAAGCATTGATGTTGATAAATGTCTCACCTACCTTGTGAAAGGGTTTAGATTTAAATGTTAATATTCTATTAATACTCGCCTTTTAAAAAACTGACTTCACACTTTGTTCATTTTCAAAAGGAAATTAAAAAGGCTTGGAAAAAATGTTTTAAAGGTTTCATTTTTAAAAAGCGTGACTTGAGCTAGCTTGTTCATCTTGTTCAGCCTGTTCATATGCCTTAACATGCATTTGAGGGGTGGACTGCAGCCTGGGGGGACCATGACTCTGCTCCCCTTACTGAAAAGCACAGCACACTTAGGACTCTTAGCTTGGGACTCAGATGGGACATTAATCTTACAGAATACAGCCAAGAGACCACAGCTCATTCTAGGGTCTCTGTGACGCTCTCCAGTAAGAGGGCCTAGACCCAGGTTCACCTGACCATGGTGTCCAAGGGCTGCAGCAAGAGACCCAAGGACTTGACCTAGTCCCAGTGGGATGTGCTTTATCTCGGAAAGGATACAGACTATTCCCACTCCATTCTCCAGAAGAACTGGGGGCTTCAAAGTGGATGGACCTCTCTAGTAGGGTTTGGGGCACCAAAACCTAAAAGTAAAGCCTTAGAAGACACATCCCTTGCTCCACTCCAGTCACAGGGACAAATACTCTGTCAGCCCCAGCCTGCACAGTGGGGATTATGGCGAACATCAGGCCACAGTGATAATTCAGGCAACAGAAGTTGACCACTTTCTGGCCCAGAGGCCCCAGGGGCCCTTCCTACATGAACTCATTGTGACATTCACTTCAGCATTCTCTCAGGAGGCTCTGCAAGCAATGGTCAGGGGGTGGGCAGTGGTTTAAGGAAGCACATGTGCTTAGGCTGTTCTTCCTGTGCTATGCGAGAATCTGCAGGCACCAGGGTTGTTTGATCATGTACACGGTTCATAATCAAAAAAATCTCAAAATGGTAAATCAGAGCAAAATGGATATTTAATATCCATTTGGTGCCAAAGATGTGTGTTGCCTCTGCACAAAATGTGTAGCTTTGGGCAAATCACTGCCCCTCTCTATGCTCCACGTTCCTCCATGATACAGGGATGATAGCCCCTTGTTTTGAGGCTCCATGAGGGGAAGAGTAGAGTTTGCCACAGGGTAGTTTCAGAAGTCTGACTCCCCTTTCCCCTGACCTGTGTGGAGACCCCAGCGGATAGATCACAAGTCTAAGGCAAAAGATGCTGCTGTGAGTGTCCAGAGGCAGCCTTCCACCCAAAATTACAGATGACCTTAAGTTCAAGCCTTCATTCGCCAACAGTCACTCCACAATTTCACACCTAAGCAGTGTTGAGCCCACTGTGGAGCTGGAGACACAGGGACAAATGAGACCATGTTACTGCCTCCAGAAAGCTCACAGGCTTGTGGGGGATAAAGGGATGGGGAGTGGACATCTACACATGAAGGGTGGAGGGAGTCTGCATGGCCTCCTAATCCAGTCTGAGGGGGTCTGAAGACAGTGTCCAGATTAAATCTGAAAGGATAAAGAGGAGATGCCAATATATGAGGCTGTGAGGAGCCATTATAAGACTCAGCATGTGCAAAAGCACAGAAAGGGGAGAAAGTAGGGAGATACCTATGGGTCCTGGATGATTTCTCCTTCACAGGTTGGGCTGTGCAAGGCGTTTGTAGAGGCTGGTAATCATAGGCCAATCCAGGGGGCTTATAATTTTCATTACCCAGGGAGATGCCGTCTCTGGTAGGGACTCAGGCAAGTGCTTCAGTAACCCCCCGCAGACTCTGCAGTGTAACAGTCCGGTTGCTAGGCAACATGTCCCGCCTTCACCAGAGGTCCAGTTTCCACCACCCCGCCCTCAGTTGCTGCCCGTACGCCCTCTATTGGCGGTTTTCCCCAGTGCACTCTGCCTCAAGGAATGCTGGTGTGCTGCCTTCCAGAAGTTTCTTCTGGCTCATAGGCAAGCTGTTTGCTACAAGCAGAGTTACCCACGGCCACTGGTCTGGGCTAGTCAGTGAGAGAGGTGGCTGAAAAAGGGAGACATCTAAGATAAAGTGTGATGAAAGACTAGTCACTGATCCAAACTGTGTGGCCATACTGAGAGGTCAGAATTTGAGTATGGACAGGAGTAAGACTAAGTGGACCCAGAAAACGAGCCTTTCACACCTGTGTCCAGGGACCCTACAATGCCATGAAAGCAGCAGCAAGATCAGCTTTGGGGTGGCTGTCAGCCACTCCAGAAAAAAAAACCAAAACTAATCCAAAATTACTGCATCAAGTTCACGCTGAAGGCTGTGCTGTCCTACAAGTGTCAGACTGTTGGTTTTGTCCTGCTGAAAAGCACTGTTTCTGTGAAGCAGTGACTGAAAAAGCCCTGTGTTCCAATGCTTTCCCCTTGAGCAGGCCCCCAGCCACCCCACTGATGTTGAAGACTGAATATTACTTCCCAGGGATCCTCCTGCTGCTGTCCTGTAAGAATGCTTGAGATCCCTGCCCACAGGAAGGACAGGAAGCAGGTCAGGATTCCTCTGGCAGCCAGTCCTTTCTGGAACAGAGAACGGCTGGAACCATTCCTATCCCCCTTTTTTTTTCTCCTCCTGGAGTGCTGATCTTCACCTAACACTCTTCTGCCCTTTAGTAAGATGTGGCTGAGGATCCAGCTTCTCATAAAAGTCTTTGCTGACAACTCCACAGTCTTCTACTTATCGCTGCCCAGTGTCAATCCCATTGGATTGTCCATTTGTCTATTTCTCCCACTAAAGCCCATGTTCCTTATGGGCACAGTTGGTGATTTCCAGATCTGAATCTGGGAGACAAAGGATTTTTTTTTTTTAAACAAAACAGCAAATGAAACTAATAGACAAACCTCAGGACCCCAAAATAGCAGGATGGAGCCAATTTGTTTTTTAAGAGCATATCCCCCTGCAGAGGTCATAAAAAATGCTGGGGATGGGAAACTAAATCTTCCCATTTTATGCTTGCATCAAGGTTTCTTTAAAAGGTCTCCACTGTGTGAAATATTAACAATGATCGAAGTTTAAAAAAGTCCACTAGCCTAGCCCCAGCCTCTTACTTGGTAACCAAGGCAAGGGAGTAGGAAGGTAGAACAGGGTGGGATTTATGGAAACAAGGACACAAGGACACAGCAGGGGCAGACTGGCAGGGCCCAAACCCAGACTTGACCAGCCTACCCAGGGCCACCTTCTGCAAGGATTTAAAAGAACAGACCTTCCACAAGGATTTTCACTGCTCATTTTATTGCAAGTCAACTGTCCCCAGAGAAGAAACTGCTGACACATAGATGATTTAGAAGCACTACTCTATTCTCTGAGAACTGCATCAGTGCTTATGAACAGCCTACTTTTTAAAGTTGGCAATCACTATAAAAACATGAAAATAGTCAAACTTTATAGATTTTTTTTTTTTTTTTAAAACAAGAAATGATGCCGTAGTGGCTTAAACTTTATGGAGGAGGTGAATTAGCCCCCATGAGCAGGATGCCCACTAGAAAGCCCTCTGGAGAAGGGGCACAGGGCTGTGGCCAGGGAGACAGAGCAGCAAGGAAGGACACTGCAGAACCAGCTGTCAATGCCCTCGTCCTGGCTACTCCACCAGCTTTCAGGAAGTACTGGAAGCGGATGTCTGGGCTGCCCCCAACTGGGGGCCAAGCAGAGGTGGCAGAAGCAGAAGGCTGAAATAGATGGTGCCTCCTGTCTTGGAGTGGGGCCTGAAGAAATCAAAGACCACTTCTGGGGGTGAGTCTGAGAAACAGCAGCACAACCCAGAGACTATTAAATTCATTCCTAAATATAAGCTTCCACCAGCCCCCCACTGCTCAGAGCCCTAGCCCTTCCCTGGTAACTTCATCCTCCATATGCCTCTCAACATCAAGACAGAGAAAACCTGAGAAATCACACTCCCTCCTCCTATCTTAAATGGAAATTAACTGCTATCTTCAACCTATCACTATGCTTCCTCCCAATATATCACTGAACACAAACCAAAAGAAAAATTCTTGTCACACCCCTAAAGCCCCACTCTGCTGGCCTGAGGGCCAGGGCCTAGTCGGATCACTCCTGAGACGATGGCTGGCTGGACACCCCCAGCACTTCCACATCCTGGTCATCTGTGGAAGACAAAGGAGAACTGAATTTAGAGAGAACATTACCTATCTACAAAGTGCAGATAACAAGGCATTCTCATTATTCCTGGTCTCTAGGGAGAATTAATTTGACCTTAATTTGCCAGGTGCCAGGAGACTGACCACATGTTACAGGCTCAAGTTTAAACTCCAGCTCTGCGGGCCACAAGCTAGGTGTTGTGAAGTAAGCTACTCTGCAGCACTGAACCTCAGCTTCTGCGTGTCAAAGGATGACACCAAGATGGGGGTGAAAGGGTGAATGCTAACCTACCACATGCCCTGGCTAGTACACCTCTACCCAGGTGTGAACCAGGCAACAAATTCCCTTGAAATCTGAGCCCAGTCACTAACATCAACAAGAACCTTTCAGGATTTTTCTGGTTTCCTCGTTTGAGAAGGGAATCCAGCTCCCTAAGATGTTTGCCTATGGAAATTGGGGGGTGGGGGGGATATATAAGAAGAGTTTATTTCATGGCCCAGCACATCTGACATCCTGTTCTCTAGTTCCCTTCTTCCAGGAAGTCTTCGTGGGTCTTCTGGGAGCTGGGATTCTGGTGATTACTTACCAGTGGTCTCCTTGTCCGTATCAGACAGGACAATCAGAGAGAAAGATGATGGTGGTGGCGGTGGTGGCGGTGGTGGCAGGAAGTGGAGAGCAGAGAGGAAGCCTGGCGGGAGGAACTGCGGTTGTGGTGGCTGTGGAGGTGGGGGCGGTGGGTAGTAGCTTGGCTGGAAGTCTCCCAGTGGCTCCAACACCTACATGGCACACACGACAGAGAACCCAACAAGGGCAGAGGGTGAGCCAGATGGGTTTAACTGTGTCATTCCCACAAATGGGGTTTCCCTGTGGGGTTCACCTCTGTCACTCAAAACCCACACAAGGCATGGGATACTGGGGGTGAACAGATTGCTCAGTACACCCCTGCCATGTGATTGAGGTAAGAATGAATAAGACACCCCTTGGCTAGGTTGGGGCACAGCAGCCAGCTTTTCTGTGCATTCTTAGACCTGTGACTTTGGTTCACCGTAATGACCCTGAGAGAGAGGCTCTTCAATCTAATGATGAAAACACTGTCTCTGGTGGAAGCAATGGGCCCACAGCTACAGAGCCGCACAGCTGCTAAAGAAGAAAGTGATCCCAAGTCTGATGGCTCCACTGCTCTGTTGGGGGAGGATTCTGATGCACCCTAAGCACTGTGGTCCCATTTTCCGGCACATTAATGACTGAAACTCAAGGATTAGGGGAACCCTGCTCCAGCAGGAACAAGAGAAGCCAGACATCTGGGTGTAATGCAGCAGTTACTGAGGTCAGGAAGCTGTGGCTTCAGCATCAACCTGTCTGTGTTTTTGTTCTTTCTTCAAAAGATGGACGCTAACACTGTCAGAGGAACCCAAGGCTGAAACAAGGGGATCTGGAAATGGAATGAGCTCAGAACTTAACTGAGAAAGACTGACTGTAAATAAAATAAATAAATAAATAAATAAAATTAGTTTTAGATGTAATTCCTACTATTTACTTTTCATACAGACACTTCAGAGTAGCGCTTTACAAGCTGCGTGCTGGATAACTCTAAGTGCCCTACTGAGATTTTCTTAAGTGCCCTTAGAAGTATTCTTTGTCAAGAAAGTTTGAAAAACTCCACACGCTGCCTTTACACTGGTGGGGCACCCATGAACATATTAAAACCTCAAAGTGTTTGATTAAAAAAAAAAAAAATCTCCTTAGAGACCTCAGGACCTTAACTACAAGGAAGAAAAGAAAGCTCAGTTTTAAGTACCTACTACATGCCAGATCCAACACCACAACTCGTTTACCTGCCATACTTCATTTAATCTATCAAAGGTCTATGAGACTGGCATACTAACCCCACTGTACAGCTGAGAACCTGAGTGAGGACCTCAGAGGTGTATGTCTAGGAAGTAATGGCCGTACTACTGCCCAGAGCTAACTCCAGGTTTTGTTCTTTTGTGGGGAGAGCGCAGAGGGAGCAAAGCAGCAGCAGGTGGGGCCAAGACAGTAACAGGAGGATCTCGGGGGAAGTATCTCAGAGCTGGGCAGAGAGCAGCAGGGCAAGGATGAAAACAATTCATAGGCTCTTGGGTTTAAAACAGCCTCACAAACACTGCCTGATCCTCTAACCAGACATGACGGGAGTAGGAGGGGGATTATTAGTGCTTTAATTCCAAGCTGCTCAGCCAAGTCTCTCCCTGAATCACAGCTCCTGCCTGGGGCCTGTGGTGGCAGCTCAGGCCCAGATAAAATGACTGAGATCACACTCTTAACAAAAGCCGTCTGGCAAACCTGTCAATCAGTGGCCTGCCCTGGACGCCAGGCTTCTGTGTGAGCAGACGGTGGGTGGGTGCTCCACTTGGCCAGAGTCTCTCTTTGTGTGGAGGCTGGAGACGCCTTTGCTCTCCTTGGGCCACAGTGGGGGTGGCCAGTGCCCCTGAACATTGGGTCAGCTGGGTCTGGAGCCACCGTTTGCTCCGCCTATCTGAGAAAAAACCTAGGGTAGCAGAAAGTGTCTGCACTCCAGAGTTGGGGCAAGTGAAGTGTATATACTGGCTAGTACTGACCAGATGTGTGACTTGAATCCCAGTCCCTCATTCTTTAGTTCTCTAACTTTGGGGAAATATTAACTTCTCTGAGTCTCTTTCCTCAATTCCTCAATGGGGTTAAAAACTCAGATTTTAATTGCTTCTGTTAGGCACGTAGGGAATGACCAAGGTCAGTGTTTTTCAAACGTTTTCCCGTTGATGCGATGGAAAATAATTTACATATATATGAGCATATGTAAACTTTACAATTTCTAAAACAGAAGAGACGGGTGATACGTGTGGCACGGGACCTTTGTTTGCGCCTAGCTCTCCTTCAACTGTGTGGTTCCAGGAGAGCGACACTCCCTTTCTGGTTCCTAGCACAGCGAAGGGCCCACTAGGACCACCATCCAGGACTAAAGGCTAGTAGTGATGGTTCAGTGGTACCGTGTGGCCACTCCCCGGGCTTACCTGAGATGTGTTTGTATTCTGTCTGACCCTGAGTACCCAAAGTCTTTTAGGCCACAACTCTGAAGATCACATGCCAGGGCCCAGGCGGAGTGACAGGGACTTGTCTACACACATGCCCTCCCAGAGGTGCACATGACACAGGCAGAATGTTGCATTCCTCCTTTCTGCCACTTGGGGGCATAGCACAGAGCTGCCAGTTGGTTTCCTACGCCTGAGGCTCCTTAAAGGCAGCAAGGGCAGTTGGGACAAGGAGGAATGTGGAAAGAAATCAGGGGAGGGACTCACCAAGCTTCCTCCATGGTAATGGCTATAGGACACATGCCGGAAGCCACGTTGCAGGGGGATCCCAGAGGTCAAGGATGCATCCTGGTAGCCCAGTGTGAACGGGTGATAGGAATGCATGCTGGAGTAGCTGGGGTACAGCTTGGCAGGCTCTCTCTCCAGGTACTCGGTGCCCACCACACAATCCGAGCTGATGCTCAGAGAAAGGCCTGAGAAGGTAGACAAAGAAGAAAGTTAAAAACCCAGAGCTAGGAAAGCAAGTATCACATTACTGTCTAAAGGTAGCAGTGTAATAAATATAACCATTTCAGAGAATTGTCACATTCGTTATGCTTTTGACCCTGCCTTTTAAACCCTTCAACTATGTCCCATTGCACTCAGAAGTTCTTGACACAGCCATGAAGTGCCCATGGCTGGTCCCTGCCTACACGCCAGCCTCCTCATATACTGTAACTGCTTCTTTATCATTCATCTCAAGGCCTTTACAGATGTTCTTCCCTGGGCATGGAAGGCTTTCTCAACTAACCCCATTTTCCCTCCTGAAGTCCCTCAGTACTCAGCTTCTGTTCTTCATACTACAGTACAACCAACCCATCAATTTTTAGCACTCTGAACATTGAGCTATGTGATTTTTTTGACCAATGCTATTGCACTATTCCACAAGGACAAGCTCCTGGGACCAAGAAATGTGACCACAACCCCAGTCACCTCTTTCACCACTAGTGTCTGACACATGGTAAATGCTCAGTTCCAGTTCACTGGGGTAAAAGGCACCATGTGCATGGAAAGGAATCTTTTCTTAGGTTTGCTGTTCAGTGAACATCCAGGTCAAACCCCTTAGCACACAGAGGGAACAGAAGGCTACGAGGGGATCAAGCCTTAGGTTAGAATGAGCAGCCCCCACCCTCCTGACTCAGGCTGGTAATCTTTCTCCCACAGGGAAAATCAGGAAAACACTTGTCTGCACCCAAGAGGAGTCATTTTTAAAAGCCTCAAATATACACGTAACTTGAAACTGCACTTTAATAGTGAAAGCAACAAAACATATAGAGCAATATAATTCATGCATATGACGAAATGGAAAGGGAAAAAAAGAGGTAACCCCGCTTCAGTGGACTAACTGGTCTCCAGTAGAGGCCAGAGAAACTGTCTCATTTCCAACGGTCCCGGTAGGAGGTGAGGCGTGCACAGGCGCATTTATTCAAATCATGGCGGGAAGGGGGAAAAGCATGCGCAGCCGCAGTCTGTGTTGGGCTGGGTCACCCAGGCAATATCCTCAGGGAGGAGCTCCAGCACATGTAAAGGACAAGAAGAGGTGCGCAAGCGCAGTAAGACCCAGGCTAGAGCAGGGACGGAAGGAGGGGTAATGCTAAAGCCAAGTGGGAGCCATCTTTTTCTCGCACGACCCAAAGGCAAAAACTGTAACTGAACATTAAAAGCCATCTGGTTATCCTGTTCTTTCTGGGTCTTTTTACCTCTTAGCAGAAAGATGCTTAACCCAAACCCGTACTCAGAGAAAGATTTTTCTAAGCAAGGCTACCCCTGGAAAGGATACCCTCACCCCCACCCCAACTATCCCCATGAGATCCCGGCTGACCTGGTCCGGCTGTGTGGGGTGCAGGGAGGTCGTAGCCGAGAGAAAAGCCAACATGGGGCAAGGGCACGTAAGGTTCAGGGGTCTTACCGAAGTCAGCGAACGGTGGGCTAGGCACGGGCCGCAGTGGCCTGCGCAGCTCCAGGTGGCCAGGGCCTCCCCTGCCTGCAGCTTCTGCCCCAAGCAAGGGCCCTGCAGACCTGGGCATGGCCGACATGACCTGGGTGTTCAGGCCCACGCAGCCGCGGATGCCCAGAACTGGCTGAAAGGCGCTCGGGCCGGGGCTTGGGCCACGTGGGGGCCTTTCCGGGAAGCCAGGGACCACATGGCCGTCGCGGCCCAGCTCCACGTCTCCCGAAGCGGCAAGCCGAGGCAGTGAGCGAAGGCTTGAGTCCGGGGCAGCAGCCGCAGCTCCGGACGCCAGCTCAGGCCCATGTGCGCCCATGGCTTCCTCCTGCTCCTCGGAGGTCTGCTTCTTGAGCACCTTCTGCGCGGCCATGATCTTCTGGCGCTCTGTAATCAGGTAGCATTTCTCGCAGGTGCACTGCTTCCATTGGCACTTGCCCGCATGGCCCTTGACTGGTACCAGGAAGCCATGGTTCCGGCAACGCGAGCATTTGGGGGTGCGCAGCATCTTGTCGGCCAGCTTGGCGGGATCTGCCTTCACAACACAACCACCACCTCTGAGAGCTGCAGAGCGAATGGAGCAGGAATGAGCAGCGCCCCACAAGTCTCGGGTGCTGAGGGCATTGGATACACTTGTAACAAAACAGCTCTAGTACGTCCCAGGAGCTGCAGCGAGACCCTTGCATTTTACCTCCTTTTGGGGGGTTGCAAAATTTGGAGAGTCTGTGCTTTGGTTAATTAGATGCAAGAGACTGGATTTAGTAAATTCTTCATAGAATACAATTGCATGTATATCATCTGGATTATCTGAAGTTTTAGGTATTTAATTTTTCAAACTTTCCATTCCCGCCAACTCACCGACAATTTTGTAACTTAAAAAAAAAAAAAAAAAAAAAAAAAAAAAAAAAAAAAAAAAAAAAAAAAAAAAAAAAAAAAAAAAAAAAAAAAAAAAAAAAAAAAAAA
>PVHY01002253.1:0-46562 GCA_004024945.1 Uropsilus gracilis | reverse complement strand
GCATACTTAGAAAGCTTTAAAGTAAAATAGACTTGGGATGCTTTAGCATGAGCTTGAATAGTTTCTTAACTGCCATGAGTTTCGTAATCCTTACAAAGCAACCAGAATTACTCGTTTTCTTATTTGACACAAATTTGTGACACCCCAAATTCTTTTTTTTAAGGTCTAAAAAAGAAAAAAAGGGGGGGGGGAGGCACTAACATATAAGTTGGAATTATAATTGTGGGACCAGTAATATTTAAGGAGGTAGTTTTCTTTAGTACCTGGCTAAACCGTGTACATTTTAAATTCCCTTTCCTCTGGAATTCTATTCTGGTGGCAGGATGGTAGAAGGAAGGCCTCGTGTCCACTTTGATTTTCCTGAGGCTCCCCATGCAGCTGTACTTTGCAATTCTCACTGGTTGCTTGATGTTAGGAAGTGGTTGCCATTTTGAGCTGACTGGTTACTGGAAAGCTGAAAAGGTTTGTAATGCCTTTTTCTGCCTTAAAGAAATAATACTGTTCATTTTAAAAAGACAGAACTTCCTGCATTGGTCCTTCAGGAATTTCATTGTTCACTTTATCTTATTTCACTAATAACTAGGTTTGTCTCTGCTTTAACATCCTCTATCTTAATTTTTGACCAAAAAAAGTATGGTCCTACACATAAAGGGACAGGCAAGTTGCTTTTTTGACTCCACTCAGTTCAAATGTCTTTTTTTCACGACTTTGCAACTTGAAAATGGTTATTAAGAATCATATTTTCAGTACTGCTGCCAGAAAAATCTGGGACATAGGCTGTATTGTTTCATGATACCACTACAAATGTAAGGCAATCAAATTTAAATTTTAAAATTAGGTGACATCAGATGATAAAGCCTAAAGAGAGAAAACTACTCTTTTTACATTTTATGCTTGACCACCCAGGTGCTCTTCATTTTCCTATTAATGAGTTAAAGGAAAATTCTATTCAAAGTCAGCTATTTAAATTAACATATTTTAGCTTGTTAACAAAATGTTTCCATATTTACTTCATAGCTTTAAGGGCAAAATATACCCAAGGTGATGTGAATTTGCATAGTGCTTTGAGGACCTTAATAAACAACCGTATATCTTTTTAATCAGTAGTCATAAGATGCAGAAACCCCAGGGTTTATACTGTAAACAAATCTAGGGGGGAAAAAACTAGTTTATTTCTCTCTTCACCACCAGCACCTCCCCCCCCAATCTCAATTTGTGTAGGTAAATTCCAACAGCTTTATTTCATTCTTGGAAATTCAGACAAATTGATAGGTTTGTTTTATTTAGGTTGATGACTGATTACTTGTTAGGCTGTTGCTGCTTAAAAAATATATACACATTTTTAAACTGTTATTTTAAAAGATGATAACATGGTATAAAGAAAAACTGGAATCAGAAAAAGGATGGGGGCAGTTAAGTCACAGTAAGCAAGCACAACAACCCCTTCCTTTTCCACACCTAAACTTCAGGGAAAAGTCTGCACCATCCTAAGCAATAGTTTATAAAATAGCAAGTTATTGTTGCTGAGGAATCACCAGTTTGAATAATTAACCACAAAGGGGCTGGTTGGTGGTCATAACTCCCAAATTCAGTTACAGGCTCTTTCTCCTCAAGTTCCAAGTTCCTTACCGTGAATAATGCCTCTTTTCTTTGGTTAATAAGATTGTTGTTGGCACTAATTTATATTCATTTTAAAGAGCAGTGCAAAAGGGGCATCATTTATAATCAAATATTGCCTGCACACAGGGTGAGGAAGGACTTTTCTGCCTATAGTATCTTTCCTCCAACAGATATCTGCCATTTTCTCCTTCTTCAGCCTCTCTCTCTAGTGAATAATGAGAACTTTATTGAAGATTTTGTAGGGGATGAAGGGGAGGATTTACATAACACATGACACATTCTATAGCAGATGCTTAAAATCCTGCCTTAGCATTTCTGTTCTCTCAAGAGCCTCCTTTGTGGTGCCACACCCACTGAAGAGACACTGGCCTGTTTCCCCTCCCCACATACCAACCTGGCTAGCCTCTATCTTCTGTCATGATTTTTTTTTGAGTGCTCTAAAATAGCTGTAGTTATCTTATTTGCCATTATGTCTAGCACAGAATAGACATTCAGTAAATATTTGTTGAATGTACAAATGAATCTCGTCTTCCTCTCCTACCAATATCAAAGTTACTTCCTGCTTAACTGGTATAGTAAATTGAATTGACTTAAGCAACTTTTCCCCAAATATCATAGAAGTGCTCGGCAAAATAAGATTGACAGTAAAATAGGCCCACTCTTCTGACAAGCAGAATTTGGGCATCAACTTTTGCTCTTTGAGCTCAACGCATACCCTTAATGCCTGAATAATAGTAATAATAATCACTAACATATTTACTAAGTATTTATATGCATCATAATTATTAACTCCTTTATGTATAGTAATTCATATAATCCTTACAAGAACCCTATAAGGCAGGGACTATTATTTTCTCCTCCATTTTACACATGAAGCTGAGAAGTGAAGTAATTAACCCAAGGATTCATAATCACTAAGACAGAGCCATGATAAAGCCAAGAAATCTATCCTCAAAGTCCATGTTTAACCACATATATGCTACTTCAGTGTTACTGTAAACAAACAGTATTCTTTTAGGAAAACTTTGATGAATAGAAGTGTGTCTTACTATATTACTAATTATATTATTACAGTTGGGGCAAATGGGGTAAAGGTGGTAGCAACCTGGAGAAACCTCCTGGGATTCCCTGCTTAGTTGCTTTCCACAGTGGATATTTAATGAGTGCCAACTATGTGCTAAGCATAAGGGACACAGTAATGAAAAGAAAGACATATATCCTAACTGGCAGTGCAAATAGTAAACAAATGAAAGTTGGCAATCAGGAAACAAGGGCTGGCAAGAAGCAGGTTTATTAGTACCAGTACTGACTCAGCGGATTCATATCCAAAGGCTGAGTACCCCTAACAGGGAGATGAAGGGTTTATACACACTTTTCATGCACTGGTGTTCCAGGTGGGCTATCAGTGGTGGTAGTACATGGCTTGATGTGGCAGAGATGGAATGAGGAAGATTCAAGGAGAAACTTGCAGCACACTAGGAAACTAAGTCAGGAAATCATGGGTAAGTTTAAACCCCTGGGCTGTATTTCTTAGATCATGTACTTCAGTGTAATTTAAGTTATCATGTTTTTACCTGGTCATCATACTTTACAAGTACTTCCAGATGAAGCTGAATAGTTGGGGTGACTCAGGATGCCATGTGAGTTCACAGAAAGGTCCTAACCTGACTGGAGAAGCCAGAGGAGACTTCCTTGAAGGACTGATTTCTAAGTTGAGGCAGAGCATGTATTAGTTAGAAGCAAGAGAGGCATGTCCTGGCCAGAGGGAGCAGCACATCTCAGGCCTACAGAGTGGCTATAGCACAGTGAGGTCAGGAGATTGCTGAGGGAGGAGATGTAGAGCTTAAACAGCAGTCAGATCACATACGAGTCCTTGGGAGAAATTATGGGAGTTGGTCACATACAACCAAGGAGAGCAAGTAACATGGCAGATGGCCAAGACAAACTAGGACCCATATATCCAGAATTCTAGTCTCTGCTCATGAATTTTTGTTATTTTTTTTCACAGACAGTGGAACAGAAAATGGAATGGTAATTAATTAAGACTTGCATAGGTACTAGAAGATTAAAATGCAGTTGCATGCGGTTTTCTTTGGGCTAGCTACTCTAGGGCACACACTGAGCCTAGTCATGACCCCAAACTGTGTTAGGCAGGGTTATTCCTCCCAACACTTGGGGCCCTGTTGACTGAATCATGTAATCATAAGACTCTTGAAGAGGCTAGGCACAAAGCCACAGTGATAGAAGACAACAGAGTGAGAGGAAAGAAGAGTGAGATGCATTCAAACAGTCGTATAGGTAAAGACTGAAATAAGCAATTCTGTGGAGCAACTGAAAAGCGCACCATGAGGCCAGAAAGGGCACATGCAAAGTGGCATTGTTGGTGGAGTGAGGTCCTGTAGCACCAACTTTTGTTTGTCTTGTTTTTACTTGCTCATTTAATGAAAAAAATTTACATATGGAAAATCTGACAGTATTTACAACTGATTACATGTTCTTTTGATATTCTATCAACTTTCCATGAATTTCAAGGATTTTTTCCCCCTTAAAATATTGCATGACCCAATAAATACATTCTTAATGGGGAATAGTAGCCTTTAATATATCTGTCATTTGGTGAAAACAAATCTGGTTTAACATATCATGCATGAATTTAGTGCTAATATATACAGAGCTCTTCTCCCTAGTAAAATCAGAGTCAAGAACAACAGAGGAGCAAAGAATATTCAGTGTAATCTTTGTTTTTCTCTGTATGTTCTTTGTCTAGCTTCTTAGAACAGTAAACTTGCATTTATTTTTTAAAAAGCAGATCTTTTCCTCTGAATTCTGCTTTTATGAGAATGGCAAGCAGATATCAAGAATTTATCTTTCAAGAGATCTTTTTATTTTGTCACTGAGTCAGTATAAATTCAGTCCATGTAGTAACTGTGAACAGATGGCAAAAATTCTGCTCTCGAGATTGGCAGCCTGCATGAGCACCAGATCACTACCTGTTAGCTGGGTTACGTTGGTTAAGTCAGTTCACTTCTTGAACTGCTTTAATAATACTGTTTATATACTATGAATTCTGTGAATTCTAAAGTGTCCCACATTTACTCCATTTAGTGATTCATATTTAATGATGTTTACAGATTTGCAGGTATGGTATCATTTAAACCACAGAACACCATCTACAAGGGAGGTACTTTCATTGTGACCATTTGACAAATGGTGAAACTGAAGCTTAGAGGAGTTAAGAAATTTCTTATCCAGAGAGCATAGGAAGTGGCAGAAACATGTATGAGTAGTGTACAAATATGTGCCCTTAAGCACTATACTATGTTGCCCTCCTGTAGTTCTTTATGCAAAGTAAGGTCTCTGATTCTCATAGGACTGATGAGATAGTGTGTTTAGAATGCACAGCACAGTGACTGCTATCTAGTATGGGATTAGCATGCACTGCCTGGTACCAAGGAGGACGGACATGGGAGTAGGGAATAAGGAGAAAATAGCATCTCTGACTTATTCAAGATCACCCCCAATTGAAAATTTGATTTAGCGACACAACCTTTTGAGTGCCATTAGGCACTGCAAGCACAGATTAAACCCAAGCTATCCAATTCCATGTCCATACCCTGCTGTGGCTATTTAGTGCTTGAAGTGTGGTAAATCCAAATTAAGCTATGCTGAAAATATAAAATACACATCGGATATCAAAAACATAGTATTTTTTAAAAGATGTAAATATCTCAGTAATTTTATATATATTATATATCAAAGTTTTGGTATATTAGTTAACAGGTTGTTTTTAATGTATCTTACTTGTTTTATTATGAGAAAATTTTAAACTACATGTTTCCCATGTTATATTTCTGTTGGATAGCTCTCAATGAGAGATCTGCTTATTCAGTCCATTCTCTTTCTACCTCCAAAGACCAGGTCCTCACAACAGCTCACAGTCGAGCTGGCATACCATCTTCATGGGGAGCCTACGACTCTCCTCCATCCCCTCCTCAAGTTGCTTAGATACCTTCACTTACTTGAGTCTATTCTATTTTTTGTCGTGTAAAGCTTTTCCAATGCAATTAAAAAAAAAAAACAAAACTGTCTCATCATCTCACTTAGTTCATTTAAAAAAACAAACCAATGTCTCATGTTTTAGAGTTGGAAATATTTACTTGACTACTAGACTAAGCCAACTAAAAAAACTAATACAAAGTAATAAACGTTTAATAAAATGCTAGTTTTCATTTGGAATCTTCAACTATATTAACGCTAGTTTTCATTGGAATATTTTCATATTTATCTTGCCTGACATACATTTCCAGGAAAATATCATGTGAAAAGGAAAAGAAAGGAGCCATTATACTAAGGTCACACCAGTTCTGTGATCCATAACCTAGGCGATCCCAACCAAAGGCAGGAGTCAATTTTTGGCATGCCTAAAAATAAAGACCTTTGCACATTTAATATTGTTAAGAACTCGGAAATTTAATAAAAAAATTATTTGATTTATGTCCTTTCCCCCAGAACCTACCACAGGTAAATAATTACTACCTCTAAGAGCACTGATGTTGCTTTGCAGGCATAGTTCCTTAAAGAAAGCATGAAGACTTGCACTGAACAGTTTTCATCAGAGCACATAGAGATTATTACCTACCACAACATTTTCTTTAAACATGGTTAGACTTATTTAGTCTAATGAGTTTGGGGGATTGTTGATTTTTCCCTTTTAACTTGCCAGATAAATCAAAAATTTTTATTTTAAGAGACAGTTTAAGGAACTCTGTAATTCCCAGTCTGTCAGAGTTTTACAAATAAATTTAGTTGAATGCCCGTCATTGTTTCCTCTCTGGTCAAGTGAAAAGAAAAAAGTATACTTTCATCAGAACAATTAGTTGATCTTGAGATTAAAAAATTCTAAGAATAAACAGTTGACGCTCTTCCCCACCCCATTCACCATAAACCTCCTCCAGTAAGAAGGATTATAAATTAAATGTACAAAATTTAAAACACTCCAGATACACCCTAAACATTATTGCAGGCTCATGGGACACGTTTAGAAAAGTTAAGACCAAGTGTAGTTTTAAGAGTTTGGCCATCTTTGTTCATTCAGTGGTTTAACGCGGCTTCCTGCTTTAGCGCTAGGATGGGTGCTTGCTGAGTAGGTAGAAATAAAGGACTAGTGGCAACAGTGCCCCCTGCTGCCCCATGTCCGCCTTCCTTAAAACTTCAGTTTCAGGGATTTTTCAGACATATGTTACTTGAGGGTATAGTGAAATTCTTAAGGAAGGAAAGAAGGAAAGAACTAACATCATTAAGGACCTTCAACACTGTACTTACTGTGCTATCATTTAATTTAATAATAATATGAAGTTCATTATAAATTCTGGAAAAGAATGACATGACGTTTATAAACAAAGAGACTGAGATTCAAGAAAGTTAGATAAACGTTAGCAAGATTCATAGCTGAAAATGGAACAGGCCAGGCTGTCTGGTACACCTGACTCCCAAGCCAGTGATTCTTCCACCTCAGCACATTGGCAGTGGCTAGAGCTCAGACCACTAAAAGCACTGTGATCAATTGTGCTGGTTTGCCTTTGGGACTGTCTGGGGTACTGGACTCTCAGTACTAAAACTAAAGAGGTCTGGGGCTAATCAAAACAAGTTGGTGACCCTAGCTGGAATTCAGTTTTGAATAGAGCACTAGGCTGGAAGGGTCAGTTTGGAAAAGGAGGAAGCCTGCCCAGTTGTCCATCCTGTTCTCTATGGCCCAGGCTGCTTCGGCACAGGTAAACAATCTCTGTCCTATTGTTATATGCTGTGAGATATCCTGAGGCACTGTCAAAGAATTCACATTTCTGCCATTTATGTTTTTTTCAGTTCCTGCCCTAAGTCATCAAAGTCAGTTAAAATTTAGTTAATGAATAAATCACCCACTCATGGGCAGAGGATAGAGCAGAGACTGTGATATAGAAGAAACACAGGTTCTGTTAGGATTAAGGAAAGCCAGAGAACTGGGGTTCTCTACCAGAAGTAACATCATGGGATGGCTATTAATGTACAGAGTATTATACTTGGTTTTTGTGCACACTAGTTCTTCCTTATAACTACTCTAAAAGGTACAACTAACCTAAATCACATATTTTTATAAGCAAATGAAGCTCAAAAACAGGTTGACTAGCTTGTCTACCATCACACAGCTAGGATAAAAATGAACTCAGAATTTATTTCTGCCCAAAGTTGTGGGACATTTTCCACTGTATCACTGTCCGATACACAGTAGTGCTTAATATTGAGTTCCTCTTCCCATTAAGTTCCTAAGAACTTAAATTTATTCATTTCAATATCTGTCATATGCTTTTAAAATAAAATAACATCAAAACAAATAATGTAAATATATAATAAATATATAACCTATAACATGCTTACGCATAACAGTTAAAAAATAAAATACCATACAAAATATAAAGATAAAATTATTCAAACTCTAATGATGTATATAGAAATTCAAGATGATGGATGAAGCTCCCTGTTTAAGTTCACTGTACATATTAAAGCTGAGAGTAATTTAAGCAACTACTCAAATTTACTCTCACTGGCTGAGTTGATCAATACTCATAAAGAATGAACAGAACAATGAATTGAAAGATTATACATATAAAGTAAGGAGTGTTCTTACAGTCTCATTTGAAGTATTTCCTATACAATTTTTTAAAAATGGCAACTTACCAACTCAGATTAATGTCTAGTAAACTATTAAACATTGCAATTATAAGAAAAACACAAAAGAGATGGGATGATAAAGGAAAGTTTTCTGGTAGACATACTTTATATATTTTAAGATCACATAAACTGGCAAAGTAGAAGGCATGGACACAGGGATAAGAACATTTTACATATGTATTTGTGTAATCAGAATGGAAAAGCTATTAATGGGTCTCTGTATTTATGGCTAGAAATCGACTACTCTGCATACACCTTAAAATATCATGAGATGGAAATAAACAAATATGATATAGAATATCTTGCAAGATACCTAAATAAATGTGCTGTTAGCATAAAGGAATTGTCTTTTCAGTAAGCAGAAAAAGGAGTGTCTATCACTCCATATTTATAAAATGGGAAGTCTGTCATTTAGTTGTTGAAAGGGTTAAGGGTTTTTTAATCACCTGGCATATAGTAGGTACACAGTAACTATTATTTAAGGCAGATAGTAAGATACCCACCCAGCAGATTTCTGCCAGTGGGCAAGCCCAACTGATGCCTGACAACAAACCTCAGCAGGGCTTGACACAGTCAAAAGCCAGAAGCTCACAAAGAACAAGATCATAACGCATCCTGGAAAAGCATTCCTTGGTTTTCTCACTCAAGAGCCCCTCCCCTGTGGGAACTGTTCTTTCCTCTCTAATAAACCTTTGCATTTTTTTACACTACCCTGAATGCTGTCAACTCTTTCCAACCTCTATGGTTGGAAAGCTGAGCTTCCAAGAACTCATTCAGGTAAGTTTGTCAGTCTTCCCCAGTTTCACTATTGTTTTATCTTAGCACTCGATGCTTTAATTTTATTAGAGTTTATGAAAATTCTGTCTGGGGACAATGTAGGATGTTAGTTCTACTTTTTAATTCAGAACGTACCCGGATATAGTAGGACCTTAAGTCTGTTGAATGAATGAATACATTTTCACTTTAATCTCTTTAAGAGAATATGGGATATAGACATTCTCCTATTTAACAAATAAGAGAACATGAAAGTATACATCTGACTTTGTGGAAAGGTTAGGTTTCACCTTACTAGTTTCCACCACATGCAATTACTCACCACACCTCAATAGGTCCTACACTGATATTTCTATTAATCTGGAATTATTTTTCCATTTTTCATTACATGGCAGATCCCTACTTATCCTCTAAGACCAGCTACACTGCCATCACCTCTGGGAAGTCTTCTTAATCTCATCAAGCTAAATTTACTGCTCCCTCATTGTTCATTCAGACTTTTTCCCCCAAATTTCTATTTTGATACTTAATACACAGTACTGATTTTTAAGACTCCTTGTTTAAAGTAAGCAGGATGGGCACGGTGGCTCGTGCCTGTAAGCTTCAGCCTATGAAGCGGCTGGAGCAAGGGATCACGGTTCGAGTCCCTCCTGGGGCCCGTAGCGAGACCTAGTTCCAAAAAAACAGCTGGGCGTGGTGGTGCGTGCCTGTAATCCCAGCTACCTGGGAAGCTGAGGATGGGGATTGCTTGAGTCTGCGGTACCCCGGGCAACAAGTGCCTGCCGTTCCACAGGCAAAAATAGCGAGACCTAGTCTCAAAAAAAAAAAAAAAAAGCAGGACTATATCCAGCGCTTTACTAACCCCCTGATTCTGCACGGGGATCCAGAACACAGTGATGAATACATTAATATATGCTACTGATTTCCACCGGGCTTTACTTGGTTCTCATTTTCTAGGTGAAAAAGACTGCAAACTCCCAAGGAGAAGAGGGGATTCCTGACTCATTTTCATAATCGCCAAAATTAAGCCAAGGCTTCAGAAGTCAATGAAAAAATACCAAATGCATGAAAATAATCAATACCCATCCTCCTTGGTTTAGTACCGCCATGCTGCCTAAGCTCTCACTACCACTCTTGGAGGGAAATAAGAGTGCAGAGTGAGTACTGAAAACAGATTATCATCCCCATGCAGGATGAGAATGTTATGCAAGGCTGGAAGCCACGGACTGGGCCTCTCAGCCCGTCCCTTCCAAAGAACGTTCTGTTGCCATGGAGATTGCCATTACCCCAAGAGGCACAGTTGAGTGAGAACTCCAGAAAGTCCTCTCAGGAAACCAAGGGCGTATGGAGACTCTTTGGCCCCTCATCAACGCCCTCATCTATGTACTCGCTTATATCTGTGTTTACTCCTGCCTGTACATACTGGTTTATTTTGTTAGCAGCTTAGCAGAGGACTAGGCAGCTGAAGTGGACAGAAGCACTCGGGCCCGGAAAGCCTCACCCATCTCCCAAGGTGAGATCTGGCTACCTCTGACCACGGGCTGAGCAGGGGTGAAAGGGAGATCCTCTCCACCAGGGGGCCACTCACCTAAAGTGTGAGGGCGGGGAGGGGGACAGTCTGGAGTTGAGGGGTGGGGCGACTTGGCCTACAGAGGCGCAGGTGCCACGGGGCAGCACTGCGCAGGCGCAAGGGCAACGATGCTGTTGGGGCGGATCCGTCTTTGCCCGCCCCCGACGGTTGGTTTTGGCGGGCTGGGGGCAGCTCACGACGCATGCGCACCAGTCCTGCGGCCCCCCCCACCCCCCCTCCCCAGGAGTGGAGAGGTCGGCTTCGGGGAAGTTGTGTGCTTATACCGGGGGCGGCCATGTGTGACGCTGGCCGTTACCGAGCCCCGCCGTTCAGGAGCGTGGGTCAATTCCGGGGACGAGCCTGGGCCGCTGCCTCCGTAGGGGAATACCGCTACGAGTTCGGCTCGACTCGGTACCTGCTGATGTGCGGGCTGGGCGGACTGTTGAGCTGCGGGCTGACTCACACCTTCATCGTCCCCCTGGACCTGATCAAGTGCCGCATGCAGGTGGACCCCGACAAGTACAGGGGCATCTTCAGAGGCTTCCGCGTGACCCTGCAGGAGGATGGGCTGCGCGGCCTGGCCCGAGGCTGGGCCCCGACCTTGGTCGGCTACTCCTTGCAAGGCTTCTTCAAGTTCGGCCTTTACGAGGTCTTCAAGATCCGCTACGCAGAGCTGCTAGGCCCGGAGAAGGCCTACTACTGGAGAACCGGCTTGTACCTGGCCTCCTCGGCCTCCGCTGAGTTCTTCGCCGACATGGCCCTGGCCCCCATGGAAGCCGTGAAAGTTCGCATCCAGACGCAGTCAGGCTTTGCCAGCACGCTCCGCACCGCCGTCCCCAAGATGCTGGACGAGGAGGGCCTGCGGGCCTTCTACAAAGGCGTGTTGCCGCTGTGGATGAGGCAGATCCCCTACACCATGATGAAGTTCGCCTGCTTTGAGCGCACGGTGGAAGCCCTCTACAAGTACGTGGTGCCCAAGCCGCAGAGCCAGTGCACCAAGGCCGAGCAGCTCGCCGTGACCTTCGTGGCAGGCTACATCGCTGGCATCTTCTGCGCCTTCGTGTCCCATCCGGCCGATTCGGTTGTGTCGGTTTTGAATAAGGAGAAAGGCAGCACGGCCTTCGGGGTGCTCCGCAAGCTGGGGTTTGGGGGTGTGTGGAAGGGTCTGTTTGCTCGTATCATCATGATCGGCACCCTGACTGCGCTGCAGTGGCTCATCTATGACTCCGTCAAGGTCTATTTAAAGCTGCCCCGTCCCCCTGTCCCCCAAGCCCCGGGATCCCAAAAGAAGAAGTAGGCCTTTGTCAACTTCTGTAGCCGCCTTTGGCCCATCATTTTCAAAGCAAAGTTGAGATTGCGTTCCTTCTGTGCTCGTGTAAAATGTTAACATTTTTCAGACAGGTGATTTAAAATGCAGTCAGAGTTCTCTTTCAGTGATTGGTTCCTTCATTTTGGCAAACCAAGAGAATTGGAGCCGTTTCTTTAGGGGGGGTGGTGGTAAGGGGGAGGGGTAAAGCCATTATCTTTGGGGATCTGCCTTCACTCAATAGCTTTTCAATTATAAGGAAAAAATTCTTAACAGGAAGTAATGTTAGGTAATTTAGTGTTTCTATATTGTATCTCCTTTGATTCACCATTTGGTAGAGATTATCCAAGCATCACTACTGAATAGCTTGCTAATGAGGTATTAAGGTCAGCACAACTATATGGGACAGGGAACAAAGTAAAATTCTACTGCGTGGTATTCATCTCAGTGGAAATTGTGCACCTATTGAATAGATGAAGGACTCATTCCATATTTCCTGTTCATGCGCATTACAGGTAAAAATTATTAAAAGTTAAATTGTGACTTATATTGCCTAGTGGCATAGAATGTATTCACCATTTTCAAAGGGACATGACATGAGAAGATCTGCGTTTTCTCATGTTGCTTTGTCCCATTCTCTTCCTGATGTTGCTGATTAGAACATAGCTCTCTCCAGGAAGTGCTACAATTGGATCAATGTGGAAAACCAAGATGAGATGAAGGGCAGGCTCTGGGAATAAATATGTAAAGAAAAACCTCTAAAGATTTCTTTTGTATAACTCAGCTTTCAACAGTCATACATCCAAAGATCATACCACCCTGACGTTAAAAAAAAAAAGACACAAAACCCTACAAATTCCAACAATTTTTTGTTGAATATTAAAGAATGGTTTTGGTGAGTTTGGAAGGAAAAATAACAGTTTTAATGTAACAAATGTCATTCTTTTAACTTGGTAGATGTTTCAGTGATCTTTACAGTGACTGGATTTCATAAAATTTATTGAAGTTATAAATAATTTTCAGTTTTCACATTTTTAGTGTTCTGTGACCTTCACATTGCTGGGGAAATTAATAAAATTAAATTCTGAAAATGAAGACATCTTTTAATGTGGATAAGAAATAAGCTTCAGTATGATGCTTGTTAGAGTTTATCAATATGTTACATGATTGGCTTAATTTTGTATTAAAGACTACAAAAATAGAGTATGTTGGTGTTTTTGGTAATAGTAAACTGTTCAGTGCTTAACAAATTAAAAAGTATCTTAAGTTAAAAAGTATGTTTGAAATGTCTTGATTAAATAATGAAAAATATCAACTTGTGAATGAGATGGAATAAAATTTGTATTTAGGGTTTCTGTTTTGTTTATTATCAGGGAAGTGGCAGGCAGAAAGATCATTATTAACTCTCCTTCAGCTTTCCTAGGAGTTTGATGGCCAGGTTTGATGAAAAGTGCTCAGTGAAGGAGAATGATACATTTCATGGGACTGCAGTTTCATTTTTGCAATATTTTGAAGCATATTTTTCTGTTATGTTTTGTAAATGTTTTATATGAAGTTTCTTTGGTCAGCAATTAAGTAAAATGTTTCCTATCAGCAATACAATTTAGGGAATTGCTGCAAAATCACCTTGGAGTGTCAAAATAATAAGAGACCAAATGGTCTACAATAGTTCACAGTTGTTCTGTTGACAACACCAAATAATTTCTGCAATACTCAGGATACGTTTACCAAATAATTTCTGTAACACACAGGATATGTTTAGAGAAGTATACAAAATGAGGAGAGCTCTGGTATGTTTCTGAATGTTAAGGAAATGATCAAGATAATGGGTTGGTTTAATTTGGGTCAGAAGCTTTCACATTCAGTTCCTGAATTTCAGATCACTTTTTTTTAAAAAAATTGGTGATTTGTAAATGTCTCTCTGAATAAATAGTGGGTGATCCCCTGGGTTCACAATGATGCGAAATACTTTTATATATATATATATATATAATTTTTAAAAAATGAATAATAGGGTAAGGTAGCTAACAATAAAAAGTAAAGATAATGTGAGTTTAAAATCATTAAGAATTTTTTCAGTTACTATTCTTCTAGAACAATTTAAACATCTACTCAGTATTTTACCTTGTCTGTAATTATCACTGTGATATCATGTATATCTTTTAGAATTAGAAAAACAATAGTATTGTTAGACAGTTTATGTTTATATTCATAGTCTTATAAGCTCAGTCTTTGAAGTATTTTTACTTCATTTTATATATAAAACTGAGACAGGCTAGGTAACTTGCTCAGTCATATAGCTAATAAGTGATACAGTCTGAATCAGAGTCCAGATTTTCTTTAGTTCAGCACCTTGACATAATTGATGACTATTCATAAACTGCTTCTTATAGTACCTCGAAATATTTTTTAAAACATACCTATTTCTGTAAGTGATAAAAGAACATTTTGCTCTAAAGGAAAACTGATCTCAATCATGAAAAGCATTTCTTACAAATGCAAAGAACTTACATATATTTAATATTTGAATTATTTCCCATACCAGTTCAGCAGATCAATTCTCACTTGAAGATACTAATGATAATTCAAACAGAATTTTATCTTTTTAAATTTACAATACTGCAGGTTCAACAAGAAGCTTTGTTCTATCACATTTTCTAGCTTTTCCCCCTCTAATCTTTAGTTGATACAGCCTAAAAAAAGCTGGCTTAGGCTATTTATCTTTTCTCCCAGGTGGTGATTAAAGTAGGTTTTTTTTTTTCAAGTATATGAAATTAATTTTATGATGGGGAGCTGTAATCGCAGGCATTGATCTGTCCTTTGAGAAGTGAATAAAGAGCAGGTAAAATCTTTAAAAACAAAGGCCATATTTACATGTTAAATACTGCACTGGTAAAGATTGGAAAGTTATTAATGTTATGAGTATTTTTCCTTGCTGTACAAATGCGTCTTTAGAAAGTACTTCTTTTGAGTCTTTCAAAGACAAGAACAATCACTGAAGTCAGAAGATCACATTTTGATAGGCAGCCATTCAGTTATGATGAGCTTGTTTCATGTAGTCGTAAAGACCAGGTTTTTTTCTTTATCATGAGCCTAGATTTAAATTTCAACATTATTTACAAGCTTTGTTTTGTTTCCTGAATGCCACTATTCAAGTGGTTGAGTAGTGAGAGTACTAACAAGGCAGTTATAACTAAGATTTGTATGTGCATGTCCATTTCAGTTAACACATTTTGAGACTCTCAATGATATGGACCATCCAGAATTTTTTAGGCCGTTGGTGGTTCTATCCATGCCTCAGTTTATAACACCTTTGATCTATACCACACAACAAGAATTTTGATTAGCATAATACATGGTTCCTGTCCTTATGGAGCTTATAGTGTAGGAGGAAAAATAAAATACACGTGTGCCAAGTGCTGCAAAGAAAGCACAGGATGTTGTAGGTTTTACATCCAAATGATGTTTGAGGATGATGCCCCAAGGATACACAGGAGTTTAGAACTACAAAAGGAAGATACAGGACCTGGGTGCAGCAGATACGCCTGCTTTGAAGAAAGAAAGCCTGATGGTTTTGAGTTCACTATGACTGGAGCCTTTCGATTGCAAAGAGGGTGGTGTGTAATGCAATGAAATAGGGTAAACAGAGGTCTCTAGACTTTACAGTTCATGTAGAGATTTTGATTTCTTAGAACCACTGGAAAATTAAAAGGCTAAAAGCATGGAATACCCTTCAGGTTGCCATATGACAGGAAATGGAGTAGAGAAAAGGTCAGCTTAAATATTACTATATATAATGTAGGTGAGAATAGTAACCTGGACTAGAGTGATGATAATGGGGATGTTAAATTATCATGACAAGTCAAAAGATGGAAACAACTCAAATGACCATCATTTGATGAATGGACAAATACATATCTGATATATGTGTCTGCAAATATACACATTAGTATGTATAAACAGTAGGAGTATTACTTGGTTGTGAAAAAGGATGAGAACTGATATGTCCTACAACTTGGATGAGCCTCAAAAACATGCCAAATGAAAGAAACTAGATACATATTCCTTTTATATAATCTATCAAAATAGGTAAATCCACAAAGACAAAACAGATTAGTGATTATTAGTGCAGTGAAGGAAATGGGAAGTGATTAATGGATATGGACTATTTATTTAGGGTGATAAAAAGTTTTCAAAGTAGACAAGGTGGTTAAACATATATGGTGAATAAAATAAATGCTACTGAATTGAACACTTCAAAATGGTTAATTGGTAAATGAATTTAACCTCAATAAAAAAAATCCTGTAGTGCTTTACTCATAATAACCTCAAGGTGTAAATAACTCAAGTAGCCAACTGATGAATGAATAAAAATGCTGTAAATCATATAATGGAATATTTTCATCATAAAAAGGAATAAAATCATACTACAATGTGAATGAACCTTGAAATTATTATACTAAGTGAAAGAAATCAAACACACAGAGGAAGCTGGATATGATACAATTCCTCTTAAATAAAAGATTCAAAACAGGCAATCCTTTGGCAGTAAGGAACCAGGATGGAGGTGCCCAGATAGAAGAAAGGAATGGGGAGTGACTGCTAACAGTTACAGGATTGGGAGAGGTGGTGAAGGTCACATAACTAGCAGTGATGAATGTACAATTTTGTGAATAAAAGCCACTTAAGAAGAGTGAATTTCATAGTATGTGAATCACATCTCAATAAAACTTTTAAAAAATATTATGAGACTATAAATGCACTCCAGATATCTATTTCTTTCTCAAGATATGGCCCTTACTTCTATCTTCCTCAATTTAGTTAAGACTGCAGTCACAAAAGTAAACTGAACTGTGTTAAATTGTCTTGTTAAATTTCATAGAAATGAGTAGGAAAATATCCACCATGTTGTAAAGGCTGGAAATTGCCTCCAAGGAATGAATGATATTTTAGCTCTCCGTGAAGCAGAGGTCATTAATTTTGGAGTATCACTTCACAGTGTGAGGAGTTGAGCCGCTAGCAATTTTGACCTTTATTGTAAAGGAAAAGGAACAGATAGATTTTTGAGAAAAGCAAGTGTGTGCAAAGCATGCAAGAAAAATCCCAGTAAACCAAACCGTTCATTTGATTGTATTTCATAAGCTGCAAGGTAACCAACAATTTTTCATTGTTCATTCTTCATGAATTTTTGACTATCTGATTACTTCTCTTTTGTAATTTGTTGAATGTAATAATTCAAAGATTTGTAAAGCATCGTGGCTGTCATTGTGCAGACTAATATGCACATATCACCACAGCTATAGAAGGCAGAGGGCTTTTGCATTGATGTACACTTACCCTAAACCTAGCTGACAATTAGTGTATGTGTATGTTTAATCCTCAGTGTAATCTTGGCATTTGCTGAAACAGAATAATAGAAAAAATTGAGTTTACGATTACTGAGCATCGACTATTACCGCTTTGAGCTAGATAGTTTTGTTAGGGCAGACTCTTCATGAAAGGGGGAATCTTCCTGGTTCCCTGCCCCACCTAAAGAAGGGTGGAGCTAAGCATCAAGGAGACAGAAGACTGGGAAGACACACTGGGAAGAGAGCTAGAAGAAGGCTTGGAGGAGGATCACATTGCTGAAAGACCTGTGAGGTTGCTCTTGCTTCTCAGCTTTGGACCTGTCAGGGACCTGGGTACATGGAAGGAAATACATGGAGTCAAGATATGTAGAGACTTTGGAAAAGTGGGTGGGGGTACTGCTAATGGGTATAGGATTGGGGGTAGGGAGTGAAGGTCACAGTATTAGTGGTGATGAATGTATAATTTTGTGACTAAAAGCCAGTTTAAAGGGGTGAATTAGAGTATGGGAATTATATCTCAAAGAAATAACTCCCATGGGGACTGACAATGTCAACCCGTATCTTGACTTGTACTCTAGTTTTGCTCCTTTCATCCCAGACTCTCCTGGAAGGCCACTTTTCCTGTGTTTCCTCACCAAAAGGTACCTTAGATTTGTGACAAGCTTTTGGGTCTCAGGTTCAGCCTAAGGTCAGGCATTTATCCATGAGGTGATGGGTAACTTTGGGTGTTTTATAAGGAAATTATTATTCTTTCTCTCCTTTCTGTACACACTATTTTAGTAAAGTTCTTTCACATTAAAAATATGCTTTGTCATCATGTGGCAGTTGGCAGAAACTTTTTCGTGTATGCAAGTTTGGAAACCCAGGGATACCCCCTCATTCTATACACCAACATCTTCTCATGTTATCTTACTGTATTCTCACTTTCATTTATTTTCATTTCATTCATTATTATTTCATGTATTTCAAAAATTGGGAGTTTCTTGTAAACCATATATAAACCAGTGAGAGGTCCAAGAAGATAGACTATATCTCTGGAAATTATACTCCTAAATTACTATAATTTATATATGTATCAGTTTATTTATCGTGCCTACCATAAAGAAAGAAAACTTGTTTTTAGAAAATACTAAAATTTGGTATTCTGGAAACAGCTCCCGTGGGTTGAAAGAACTCTGCCCCTTTGCAAGGCTGGTAATTCACATACACATAATTGTTAGTCTCCAGACATGAATTGGAGCTGCTGACAGGGTGATTGTCTGTTTGTGAGAGGGTGGATGGAAACCTGGCAAAGAATCACAGTCCTTTCATCTCCAATAGCATTTGAATTCTAGCTGTAGTTACATCTTACTCCCAGATATGAGGATTTGTCGCTGTAATCATTGTCTTGTACCTCAATGACTCCCCTTACCCTTATCAAGAATATAAAGCTTTTTATGTCATGTTAAATCAGTACCATTCATCTTATTTATCTGTGTTGTGTTGTGAAACTTTTGCTCCTTTAGATTATCTTTATCTGATAAATGTTGCTGCTAATATTTATAGCAACCATTGACTATGCCAGACAGTGTGCTTAGTACAATGGGTCATTTATTTATAACCACTTTGTGAGGTCATTATTTGTAGGGTAACTTCTTCCTTCCTTCCTTCCTTCCTTCCTTCCTTCCTTCCTTCCTTCCTTCCTTCCTTCCTTCCTTCCTTCCTTCCTTCCTTTCTCTCTCTTTCTTTTTCCTTCCTTCCTTCCTTCCTTCCTTCCTTCCTTCCTTCCTTCCTTCCTTTCTTTCTTTCTTTCTTTCTTTCCTTCTTCCTTGCTTGCTTGCTTTCTTCTACTTAAGCAACACAAAACTCAATATACAACAGATTAAACCAGAAAGACATTTATTGTTCACAAGAAATCTGGAGCTAGGTAGGCCAATCCTGGTTCAATAGATCGGTGTTGTCCCCAGGGACCTACCCTCTTTCGGGTCTTGTATGTACCATCTTCAATAGTCAGCATTGCTTTCCCTTGTCTTCAAGACCTAGCTGCCACACCAGACATTGTATCTCAACGGCAACATTCAAATCAGGAAGCATGAAGACAGAGAGAAATGGACTTACCAGAAAGGAAAATCTTTCTCAGAAGCTTCTGGCAGATTTTCCTTTTGGCCTCATTGACCAGAATGAAGTCACATGCTTTCCTGAAGGCCCTGTAAACCAATCACTGACAATAGGAATGGAGTGTTTAGATCAATGTAACAAATCTGCCAGGGTGAGGTCCACTGGGACCA
Source organism: Uropsilus gracilis (assembly GCA_004024945.1). Lineage (NCBI taxonomy): Eukaryota > Metazoa > Chordata > Mammalia > Eulipotyphla > Talpidae > Uropsilus > Uropsilus gracilis. Next base: position 26,972 of record PVHY01002253.1, on the reverse strand, counting down.
GGACAAAATCAGGACTTTTTGTTGTTGCTAGCAAGAGAGAAGTGGGAAATGGACAGACACAATCAGGGTCTGTCCTTATATTTTCTCTATTATATAGATGCAGAAACTGAGGCTCAGAGAGATTAAGTATAAGGTAAAACCACAGTGACAAAACCAGTATCAAAACCAGGTCTGTCTCCAAAACAGTTCACTGTCACATGATTTGCTTTAGCTTGGAACCTGCTATAAGGCAAAGTTACTGGAGATCATATCAAATGGGGGTTGTTGCTGAAAGTGTCAGGAAAACTGCCTTCTAATTGTGACATGAATGTCAATGCCAAGAATTTTGGATAATGGTGATCCATGGATAATCAGATATGATTGGATAGAAATTTTGCTATCATGCTTTGAAAAAGAGAAACTAGATGAGAAATAACACACAAAGAAACCTTTTTCTAAAAACAAATGTTTATAATTCTTCTTTGCAGGCATCCTCAGTCTTTTCGTCTGCCCTTTTTCCTTTTTGACTTTCCAGAAATGGTGGATTTCTTTTGAATACTGAATACTGGAAAAACCCAAAGGATTCATCAGATGAACATATTTCAAAGAGCTACTACCTATTTTTTTTTCTTAAGAAATGCATCAAGCATCTGATTTGCTGCTGATAAATTCTCTGTAAGTAGCATTATAATTAAGTGCACACAAAACCATTCTGTGTTTCCAAGAATACAGCTGGGTTGGCACGGGCCTGCTGATAGCACATGGGCACCGAGCAAGAGGGTCCCATTGTATCTCAATACCATTTACCTTCTTTGTGCAGGAACCAATCTGATTTTCCCCCACCCCAACACCCCCTGAATAACAGGCCGTTGCCTATTCACCCCTTGTCTGTCACTGAGCTAGTTTCTTGGGCCCCTTCACTAAGCCTTGAGACTGTGGCTATTCTGCCTTCTGGCATGGACAGAAAAAAAGTGCAAGGAAACAGAAGTGATACACCTCTGCCAGCATGATTCTTTACCACCCAACTGGTAGGCTCGGCCCATGGAAATAAAACAACCATACATAGCAAAACTGAGGTAGGAGAGTGAGAAGGGTGGGTAGGGGTCTCAGAAAAGGGCTGAACAAATCAGAGCAGACATCCAAACTCAACCTCATGGCCCCTGACTTATGTGGCTTCGGCAAGGTACCTTATCTCTCCAAGCCTCAGTTTCTTCCCAGGTAAAATGGAGAACTGCAGCACCTACCTTGAAGGCTGATAATGAGAATTAGTAATAATTCATGTAAAATAAAAGCTCAATGTATTATAGCACTTGTCATTACAGCTCCTTTGTAAAAAGTTGAAGGCGATGAGCATGGAAAGATTTAGCTTGTGTTGTTGTTGTTGTGATTGTTCCTGAACCTATACAGAATGTATTTGCTTTAATTTTTAATGCCTCATGAAGTGTATAACCCTTTGTGGCAAAAGCAGTGTGTAGAAAAATGAAAAGCAAGTAGCCTGGGGGTGTTGTGTGTTTAGGAGCCAACAGTGGCAACCCTATCTTCCCCCCAGTTTCTATGCAAACAGTTTCTTTTACAAATGTGTTTTTGGTATGCAAATCACTCTATGCAGATTTCTGTGTGCAAAATACAGCATAGAAAAATGGCCCTCTTGCCAAGGAAGATAGGAGATGTTGGCTGCCATCAAGTGAATTAGCAACAAATTTTAGATTTCTTTCCCTACTGCTCTTTCTAACAATGTATGGGGTGAGCATATTTTTGGCACATTGAACTAAACTATTTTGGCTCTAGACTGTGTGTTCTTGTGATAAAAGTGTGCTTATTGAAGCCTGTAACTACTTTTTGAAGCCATAATAATGTTTAATGGTATTTAATTTAGCATTTCACAACAAAGCACCACCTCAAGGTAGTGAAAATGCTTGTTCTGAAATCACAGATGGCTTCCCCTCTAAGGTTAAGCTGTTTGTTTTCATGTACTTCCCACTTCCCTGGGAAGATTTGTGTGTATTAACAGATTCCAGTTTATGTTTAATTATATGTATATCTTCGTAAATGGAAGAAATGCATTGAACAGTAAGATCATCCATTTCTTCGGGCAAGCTGGAAAAACTAACGCTAATTCCCAAGGCCAGACCTTACCAGCCAGGCAGAATAGCAATTTTTCTCTTTCCTGGTGTTCCTTAACATCTTCTTTTCCCATTGACTTCACTTGTGAAGGAAGCGATGAAAGGAAGTGAAGTGAAAGCTTTGATGCCACTCATGATAGAGAACTCCAGCAGGGTGTCTCCCCAGTGAAGGTAAAGAAGCACCTGTTAGACTCCACACTTAGGCCTCCACGTTCCCCTTCTCTCCTCTTCGTTCCTTTCATTTCTACCCAAGCCTTTCTCATTTGTGTTGGATGTTTCAAACTCACTGAGACACTCATTTGTTTTCACAAAACCAATGCTTAAAATGATGACATTTCCCTAACCCGAGAAAGAATGACAGGTATAGAGGACTCCTATGGGATATCACCAATGGCTGGGAGAGTGGAGAACAATGGGTTTCACTCAGTCTCTATTCATTTCTGTATTGCTTATTCATTCCCACTCATTGATTGGTATGTGTCAGGAACTGTGCTGGGCACAGAAACACAAAGATGAAAACAGTCCCAGTGTGGAGGAATGTACTGTGTACCAGGGGGACAGATGGGCAAACAAACTTCATGGATGCCCCAACAGAGGCAAACCTAAGGTAGAAAGATGGTTGGGAGATGGGACTGTGAACTCCATCCTGATTGTGGTCAGGAAAGACTATTTGGAGGAATTATGCCTGAACGAGGTTTTGAAGGATGAGTAGGTATTCTCCAGGTATGTGGGGATGTGTGTGGGAAAGCATTTGAAGCAGAGGGGACAATAAACTTAATGTTTTTAAGTTTAAGTACAGAAACTTGAATCAGCAAAGGACAACCTAAGAACAAAGAAGAGATATAGGACCGGGTATGGTGGTGCATGCCTGTGAACGGCAGCCTAGGAAGCTGTGGCGGGGACCAGGGATTGCAGTTCGAGTCCCGCTTGGGGCAACGTAGTAAGACCTAGTTCCAAAAAAATATAGCTGGGCATAGTGGTGCGCGCCTGTAACCCAACTACCTGGGAAGCTGAGGCTGGGGATTGCTTGAGTTCATGGTACCCCGGGCAACGTGAGCCTGCGCTTCCACGGACAAAAATAGTGAGAACTAGTCTCAAAAAAACCAAAGAGATATGGGAAGGAATCCCAGCACTTCGTCTGTCTGTCCTGCTTTTTAATTTCCACTCCATCACCCTGTTAGGTTACCTTTTGGCTGGTGCAAATTGTTGCTGTAGCCCATTACTAGTCATATTGCCTCCAGCTTCTTCCCCCAATAGCAGAGTGTTCCCCCCACAAACACACACACACACACACACACACACACACACATATACTGGTGGTTTCTGTGCAAAATAAAGTTCAAGGTTTAGAGGCCTGTTATTACTCTGTTCATGCTGCTCCACTGCCCCTACCTCCTCACAGTGCCCCAGAGCCCAAGCCCGGCCTGCCTGCTTCCATCTCTGTTCCTTTGCCCACGTCAGTCCCACAGGCCGGGCTGTCTTCCCTTACTTTCATGTCAGTTCTTCAAGATTTAGCTCAGGTACCATCTCTCTGATTGGAATTAGCTCCATCCTCCTGCCTGCTAACCCTGTGGGGAGCCAACAAAAGGTTTTGGAGTCCTGAAGTATAAGTCCCATCCTAATTCTGCTTTAGCCAAGTTTCTGAGACTCAGTTTCCCCAGCTGTAAAGATGACTGCTTGCCTTGCCCAGCTATTCTAGGATTGACATGTTTATGAAGTGCCCAACACAAGGTCTTCAGATGTTAGAGCTATTATTGTTATCATTCACTTATGTTATAGGTACATATATACCACACATACCTAAGTTGTAATTTAAGCATTTTGTGAAATTCAGGCAGTAGTAACTACCTCTCTCCTTGCCATGAGAAGCCTATAAATTCCAAAATGCCCCTTAGAGAAAGCTGATTATTATTTGTATCTCTATTAACATATTTATTATTTTCTTCATTCCTTTGTTCTTTCACTCATTTAATATTAACTAAAGCACCAAATTTGGTTCATCCTCAGCTCACTAAGGGTGATGGATTTGAAATGTCCCTTCAAGGCAGTCCCTGGAAGAATCAGACAGCAGACAATCAAGACATGCAAGGAGTCCCAGGACCACATTGGGCACTAAGGAATAGGGAGACCCCGAGAGATTGAGAAGGAGCTCCTGAAGGGCTGTGGATTTGGGTCTGGAAGGTGAATGCAGTGACTGGGATGGAGAAGGGTGCAGCAGATGGAGAGAACTCAATCAGTAAGGGCTGGTGAGGGAGTCTGCATGAGATGGCTGAGGTATGAGGGGACAGCAATGTGGGAACAAGCACCCTAGCATCTGGGGCTGTGGATTCCAGGAAAGGAGGGTCATGGGGAGATTGTATTGGAAAGATGGACTGGGAAGGGAAGAGTGGGAGCTCTGGGAGTCTGTGTGTTTGGAAGACTGGAGTGAAAGCCCCTGGAAGGCAAAGAAAGTGTTCCATCACGCCATACATCCTCCTGTCCTTATAGTACTCGGACACAGGGCTGCACAGTGAGTGTGAGGGTTGTGGTCATGGGAAGTTGCAAAGTGCCGCAAGTCGAACTCTCCAGTCATCCCAGGCCTGTGCCCCTTGTTCAGAAAGCAGTCTATATTGAAGGATGAAGGTGGCCTTTTTTTTTTTTTTTTTTTTTTTTGCCTAGGACCTGCAATATCCATAATACAAGAACAGGAAAATAGGGTTTGTGGTACAGAATCTCACCCAGAGTGTGCTTTTTGTTGGAGATACAGACTAAGGTCAGACAGTATAGCAAAGGGCTTTGAAACGTACAGGTGAGATGCTCTATGATGGTTAACCCTTTCCAAAGGCTGTTAGCACCAGAGGGACAGGCTGTGGAGTATGAAGATAAACATTAGCTTGTTGATCACAAAACTGATTCTGGGGTCCTGACTGAAAATTGTCAGAGGTGAGGATTCATGGCCTTTTACTTTTCCATTTGTGGGGAAAAAAGAAAAAGGTGCTTAGAGCAGAAACATGCTCTCTGCAAATAACCAGATTTCTAGTCAGGCCCAGTTCTGTTACAAACACCCTCTGAAGTAAGGTTTTGAAAATAAACACTTGAAAGTCTGCCCAGATTGTTGTAATCTTATTAATCTAACAAAGAGACTCAGTAACTGCCTCAACCAGGGGGATCTGTGTTTACCATGTAATTTGCAACAAGCTGATAAACACACCCTTACCCCACTTGCAGAAAAATCCCATGCTCCCTGCAAGGAAGCAGTTGGCAGAAAAACAGTCATAGAGGATTAGAGACCAAAATCCTGTGGTTTAGGTCTGGGGTAAATGTTTGCTCAACTACTCTGCCCCCAGCCTCCTAGCCCCTCACCATCTCCAAATTCAGAGGCACAGGGGATGGCTGCTCCTGCTACCCTCACAGAGTCTGCCTGATGCTTTGGGCCTATCCACGCATCTGCTAAGGTCTCCCCAGCCAGATTTCTGCCCAGGATCTTGCTGCATGGCCCTGAGGTCATTCTGGTCTCTTTCTAATCACACTGGATTCTGCCTGGTCTGAGAGGATTCCAGAGCGCTCTTTCCTCCCTGTCTTTTGTGGGTGGTGTTTTCAACAGTACCATTCAGCATGGCTCCTCTTGGTCGCAAACTGCAGGCAAGCTTTGACCAAGCAGCAGGAAAGGAATTTATTGTAACAGCAGCCAGCCAGGCCAGGAAGGCTGGGCAGCCGGGGTCATGTCAGGTCACCACCCCTTCTCACTGCCACCAGCTCTGTAAATCATCTCAATGCTGGCTGGGCACCTTTGTGTCATGCTCTCAGTATGTACTTTTCCACCCAGGACCATCATCCACCTCCCTTGTGCAGGCTAAGTCCCCACCCTCCACCCCAAGAGAAAGAGATTTGGATGTTAGTTTGTCCAAAGGCAAAAAATACCCACTTCACTCTTCAGAATAATATTCACCAACCTGGAGTTCTGTGCCACCCATTCAAAATGGATGACCTCTCTGAGTTGTCACAGCAGACCCATAAGAAAGGGTCCACTTTACAGATGAAAAACAGGCCCACATGCTGAACGCCACACACATAGGAAGTGACAGAACTGTGAGTCAAGCTTTAAAGGGGGAGGAGAGGTGTTCGGACAGAGGTCAGTGATGGTCTGTAGAGGTTCTGGAAACTACATGTAAACCTCACTCGACATGAGCCTCTTCTCCTTTGTGTGCCCTGTTTCGCTCTGTTTTCAAGCCCTCCTTGCTTCCTCTGTCTGTGCAGGGCTCCTGCGTTACTTAACCAGGGTTCGAAAGATTGCGTGGTCCAATTCAGGAATGCACCAAGACCACAAACACCACAGGGAACCCATGCAATAAATCCCCCACTCTTCTAAACTGTCTGTCTCCACCAGAGTCTGATCCAAGATCTGAATCACCGAGTAAAGAATCCTATCAACCTTTACAAACCTCCTGTTTCTAATTAAATGTGTCCTATCAATCAGAGATTATAACATGTATAGCAATAAAATATGACTTTAAGGGGTTCCTATTATTTTTTTTAAAAAGGCATGCTTTTAAAAATGGTGGGTGCCTATCAATATTTGCTGCACTAAGGAATGGGAAGCAGAGGCCTGTCACTCTGGAAATTGCAGTCTTTTTCGAAAGATTGACATTCTTTTTGTGAGCCTATTACAAACAAAGCCTCATTCTCAGTCTTAAAATATCTTAAATTTTTAGTCCTTCATTTTCCTGTTTCTTCCCTCCTTTTTGATTACTGATTACCTCCACTTGCTTTTTCTGTTTGGAAGTAATTGTAATGACCCCCACTCAGCACCACGCGCACACACACACACACACACACACACACACACACACAGCAAGAGATCATTCTTCCTCTGCGCCATTACTGAAATCGAAATATGACCATTTGGAGTCTAAATCTACCCGACCTGAATGTGTTTGTCAGTTTGTCTTCCTCTGTGTGGCCCGCATCCCACTGTGACTTCTCAGCAAGACACAGTAATTATTAGTAATTGTAGTGGGCATAACAGTCAGATAAAATCTGAACATTAAAACCATGCTTCCAAAACAAAGTCCAAACCATGCAGCACACTATGTTTTCAGTCCAAAGTCGTGACTAGAAGGGACCTGACAAGCTCCTTCAACTCAACTCAAAGTAAAGTTGCTAAAATGACAGTGGACTCATACTTTAGAAATAAATTTCTTTTGAATAAAAAGCTATTTAGCATTGAAGACTGACCCAGGAGTGACACTAAAAGGAAGGGAAGGTAAAATGTCTTCTCCTAAATCAGAATGATTGAATTCATTTCCCCAAGCTTGATCCTGTCCTGAAGGCATGAGCCAGAGTGCACCCCGTCACCCCCAAACATCTCATCCCTTGCCTGCTGCAACAAGGAGTCAGTCTTTCATCTGACCCTCAGCCAGAGCACCTGCCAGGCTGTGTTAGAGGCAGTGATGCCAGCGCAGGTGGAAGTTCAGACCTTGGTGCTGGGGGGGGAGGGGTAGAGAAGGAGTCTTCAGGAGGCAAGGAAGGGCTTGGAAATCAAACGTCCCCACTCCCCCCAGACAGTGACTCACACTCCCTCTAGCATGGCCCTGACATACTTTGCTGTCAGTAGCATGGTCAGCTGAGAGCTGCTGCTGGTCTTTTAAGGGAGTGCTGTGCCCTCCTCGGGGTCTAGGCCCCACAGAGGCAGTTTCCTTACAACTTTTGTAAGGTGGCTCCCACCAGGTAAGTTCCTTCATAGCTACCTGGTCCCTGGGATGGCTTAAGCATCTGATGCAGCCATTAGAAACTCCATGGCCAACACTAGAATCCTTTTACTGCCTACACTGACTGAGGAGACTCTCTAGAGTTCCCGGGGCCTCCCTGCAGGACACACAGAGCTGACTCAGATTGCTGAGGGTTATAATTCCGATATCATCACCTGGGCAAGTTCCCAGACCTCGAAACTCACGTCGGACATTGAGGCTCATGATACCTATAAAGGTGGCTGTGAAGTCAAGCAGCACATCTAGTGCAGCACCTAACACGGCACCTGGCACACTTCAGGCGTCTGGTTTACTGGACCCTGATTATTGTCAAGATCTTTGAAAAGGCCTCAAGATTGTGCTGAAGTCAGAAGCAGAGATCAGCCATCAGGGAGAGAAGCTTCCCCTAATTCCCCTACCAATGCACCATGATTTCTCCTCACTGGGCTTTCCCACCATATTTAATCCCCCAGTCAGGCTCTGGCACTCAGGCCCTAAGTCCCTCACTGAGAGAGAGCTTGTTATCCACCTGGTACCTGCTGCTCTTACAATTCCTCATGTTTTGTATATGCTCCTTTCATAGTCAGCACCATAGTCCAAAGAGGCAGAAGTGACTATCATGATCATCTGGGTCCCAGGTGGGGAAATGGAGGGCCAAGGCAGAGCTGTGGGGGATATCCTTGAACTCCTGGTCCCGTGCTCCTTCTTGTCTCCCACTTCTGTCCCGTGCTCCTGGGCATGCATGCCCTCAAGTGTAGGTGCTCTTCAGATATGCTGCTCCTGCTGGTACAGCCACACAGTCAGCCTGAAGAAGGAGGCAGGCAGGGACATTACCTCACCCACCAAAGGCTCCTTAGCAGCCTTCTGTGCCAAGGAAACCAACAGAGACCTTGTGCTGAAGCAGCTAGTTAGTCTGGCCGCTGTTGATTGGGGACACCCTGCCCAAGGTTGAACATGAGTTGTCCTGTGCCCACAGTTACTGCCTAGACACTGTGAATGTCATCTGTTCATTTCTCTAGAGCCTGCAAAGCTTATAGCCTGGCTCCCTTTCTCCTCTCACCAGGCCCAGACTCCACCTGACCCAGTGGCAAAGCTAACCCAGGGATAGTTCAACAATGCCCCCTCCCTACCCTTAACAATCCTCTGTGCCTTCTGAGCTGCTGACCACTGCTGGCTTCTAGGCACTGCTGGGTTGTTCAGAATTGTCATTCTTCCTGTGTCAACCAAACCTTATCTTTTGACCCCCCACTCCTTTCTTGAACCTCTACTCACTACCTACTCTCTGGTTCCAGATATCTCTTTGTTTTCCTGGGCTCAACTCTGAGACCACCACCCACCACCAACCCTCCTGTACCAGCTTGAGATCTGGGAATCATCCTTGATCTCACCTTCCAACCCTGCCCACTCTCTTTTCCTGTCTGCTGAACAGGTCTCATTGGGCACTCTCTATTTCCCCGATCACTACCCCCCTGTTCAGGTCACAGTCATCTTTGGTTTGAGCCCCTGTGTTAGCCTTTCTGGGATAACAGCTCCCACTTTGTGCTGGCTCCTTTTCCCAAGTCCTTGTCTGTATCACCTCATTTAGTTTTGATCAAAACCTTATGAGGTAGGCCTTATCCCCACTTACACTTTATCCCAACCCCAGCCTGATGCCCTTCCCCAATCCTCCTACACTGAACAAGTCATCTGCCCAAGTCAATGCCTATTCCCATCTGTGACCCTCAGGGCTCCCCTAAATCCCTGGTTAAAGACAACTCCTGACTTTGGTGATATATCCTTGGCCCTCTGGTCTGTAACAGGCACAGTAGGCTAGTCCACATTGTCTCTACCTCTGACTTCCTGGGGCCTTCTCCATGTGGGGCACCTGTCTGGAAGCCGCATCTCCCCTCACAATCCCCCTTCTGCAGCTGGCTGACTCCTCCTAATCCTCCCAGACTCAGGTCCTGCATGACGGCCTCTATTGACCATCCGAATATGTAGGGTTAAGTTTATAGGCCCTGATCAGCCCTCATCCAGCTTACATCCCAAGTGCTGCTATCATCTGTTTCTACACCTGCTTCCCACATGGCTGGAGCACTCAGCTAACACACGGGCCATGCCTCATCTTTGAGTAGCTTGGCTGTGCAAATGGTAGGCATCCTTGCTTACCTTGTGATGGAGCTCAGGTTGGAAGCAAATATCCAGTGCCTGACCAGACACAAGAGCATTCATCTCCTGCTCATGTGGACAAACCACATCTCCAATTTGATTGCCTCTTCTGGTGGTGGGATCAGGGCTCAGGGTCAGAGGGGCCCCCACTTCGAGTCCTGATGACCACTCGTAAGACTAGAGCAAGACACTGAACCTCTCTGAGGCTAGGCTCTCCTGTGTGTAAAATGGGGATAATGCTGACCTCATAGGTTCTGATCAAAATTAAATGAGGTGATACAAACAAGGACTTGGGAAAGGGGACTGCACAAAGTGGGAGCTACTTATCACAGAAAGCTTTTTACTGAACATGGACTGTGTGAAAATGGAATAACATTGAGCCTGACAAGGCACAGTGTCCCTCCAGCTTCAGAAACAAACCTGAGATGAGTGAGCACTGTCACTAAACAAGTACCCTCGTTGGTTAAAAAAGGGGGAAGGTTTTAAAAAGGTAATAGGTTCACTTCCAACTCACGGATTATCTGAACCTAAGAGTCTTAGATCTGAGAATTTTATGAACCAAATAGCCAGAGGCTCTACTGAGGCTTTAAAGGAGAAAATGCATCTACAACTTAATTCTACTAAAGGGCAAAAGACCAGCACAAAAAGACCTATGAGGCATTTACTTACCAGCAAATATCTCCCTTCACATGAGCAGGTGACTTGCCTTCAGAAGGGTTGAGAGGCAATAAAACTCAAAACGGCCATTTTGTGAATCCTGACCATGCTCAACATTCCAGCAATCGCAGCAAAGCAGGAGTTTATGTCTGCAAAAAGCAGCCCTTCAGATGGAATTTGCAGGGAAATAGAGCCTTAGACATTGCAGTGTTTTCAAATATCATTATTACTGTTCTATAAATATCCCACACCCACAGTGTATCAGGTACCACATGGGAAATATTGGATTCAGTTGGAGATTTTCTTAAAAGACACGTAACAGTCATCTTGGATAATATTTATGTGCATGCTGCAGAAGCAGAGATTAGCTGTGTCAATATGTATAGAAACCCCCACAAAAGAGAGAGTCTGTGGGATGTATATTATCTGCACTTATGATCGAAAGCATTTGCCTAATTTCTTTACTTCCTTGAGAGCTATTTCATCCATATACTATGGAAAGGTTAGAAGAGTAAGGAATTAATGCAGCAATAATCAGGGGGAAATTATCAGAGATCCCTGGGGTCTCCTACTGGGAGTAGTTCAGAGTTTCTGTAGCTAAAAAGAGCAGTTCCAGAGATGTGAACAGCAATTAACCCTTCCATTTACATTCAACTAATGGGATTCAAACATAGTTCCTTTTCAATTGTCCTCACCAACATAGCAAAGTGGAAATTGCTTGGAGGATAAAAGGGTTTTGCATGGGAGCCATGCAAGAGGAAAAACTGCTCCTACTGTTATGATACAGTAGTGCAAGCCTGCCCAGGAGCCTTACATTAGCTCCTCTCCTTAGTGGGATGACTCAACTGTGGTCCTCTCACCAGCCCCCCACCCCTCAGCAACTTGATGTATTGAAACCCTAACCCTCAGTGTGGCCTGTAACTGCAAGTGGGTCTTTGGGAGTTGATTAGTTTTAGGTGAGGTCATGAGGACCGGACACAAGTGATAGGACTGGTAAGAAGAAGAGCAGATAGATTTCATCCCCCTGTTTTTACAACCCATGAAGACACATCGAGAGGGTATCCATCCATCTTACAAGTCAGGAAAAGAGGCCTCAGCAGAAACTGACCACAAGGGCACCCTTATCTCAGACTTACACATCCCAGAGCTATGAGAAAATACAATGTCTGTTGTTTTTTATGGCATCTTATAGAAGCTGGAGCAAACTTATACAATGGGATTCTTGTGATCTGAACTTTCATCTTGGTGCCAAGATCAGAATTTGGCTTATAAGAATCAAGAGACACATTCAGTGGATACAGGGGCAGTCAAGTTTACCACCTTTGACAGACTGGAAGGGGAAGGTCAGGGCGGCTCTCCCCTTATTTTCTTGGAAGAATTGGTTGCTGTAGACTGAAAGGACATGTGACTATCTTTTAGGGAATCAATTCTGAGCTAAAAATAAGAAATTGTCCAATTATTTGGAGAACAGAGCAATGCAGAGCAGTGCTAAACAACCCCGTGCCAGTTAATGGCTTGAAACTGAGGAGCGATGTTGTGGAGCCAGTTGGGCTGAGGGCAGGGAGAGGGAACAACTTAGTTTATTGTGAATTGCTTTTCTTTTTACAGCACAGTTTTATTTTTAATTGCAAAGTGTCTGGTTGAGCAGTTATTACTGAAATTTATTTTTGTAATAAAAGCTCTTTGTTAAATCACAGTTTTATTAACAGTGACATGAACTGGGTTTTGCTGTAATAAATAAGATGCTTTTAAAATCTGAAAAAAACTGTAGCCCACCCCAAATCTTAATGACTATTAGGCAGAAAAAAAAAAAAAAAACAGTGACTTAATTGGATTGTCTGAGTACTCAAGAGGTACACCCATGTGTTAAGCATGCTGAGGGCTTGGCTGGCTCCAAGGGCCTGGTGTTCTGGGTTCAGATTGACACCCTATAGCTGTGTGATCTGGGGCAAGTCCCTTTGCATCTCTGAGCCTTAGTATCTATCTGCTCAAAATGAAAAAAAGAAAGAACGAAAACATAAGGAGGCCGATGATAGTCTCAGGAAAGTGACCGCACTCAATAGCAGGTCACACTGAATGATAAATTGCCAGTCCTGGAAGGAAATGAAGGGCAAGGGACAGAACTGAAGCTTGAAAACCATTTGCAGAGGTGTGGAAGTCCTAGTCTCTGTCTCCACCTTCGTACGGTATTCATGCATGTGTGTGTGTGTGTGTGTGTGTGTGTGTGTGTGAATTTGCATTTTTCAAGTAAGGGCCACCTAATCTAACATCACTTTACTTAATTTGATTATTATGTCTACACAGACCTCTTTCCAAATAAGATCACAAGCACAGGGAGTTAGGACTAAAACATCTATTGGGGGACCAAATTCAACCCACAAAGGATCCCCTTTTTTATCTCTGCTCTCCTGCCCTTAGACCAGTTCAGTATTGTTATTTTGCTTTGTGTTCAGAGTTTGACAACTGGCTCCCCTTTTTGATATTTTAAATGACTAATGTCTTTTTGTTTTCCTTGTCCCTTTCCTCTCCTTCTTTGTCACTTTTCCTTTGCTTTCTTTGTTTTAGTGTCTCAGCCCTGCCTCTCCCCTCTTTCCCTGCTCTCCTGGTGCCCACCCTCTTCTTGCTTAGGTATCTGCACAGATGACACTATTTCTTCTCAGACGGAATCACCAGGAAGAATGTCATTATAAAATGCCTGACTCTGATAACCCTGGAGACCACGTGGTGGTTTTCTTCCCCAGTCTATTATGAGTTGGGTGTACTTTTTTCAAGCATTTTTTTTAATAATTATTTGAGTTTTTACCCTTCTGAATTCTCTGAAACTTATAACTTACTTTGTCTTTAAAGTTATTGGAAGGAGTCCACTCATTCAGCATGAACCTGCTCCCTGCTGAGTGGGGGGAGACCGGTGTGGGCCCATGACTAGCAGGAGCCCACCACAGGGGTATGTGGGGTTTACATGGGGACACAGATTGATGCAATCATATCATTTCCTAAATTTTCATCACCAGCTCCCTAAAACTTCCACTAGATTTCTTCTAGGGGATTCCTTGTGATCTGGTTGGTCTATTTAGGTCCACATCTTCATTTATCTCCTTGATAAGGAATATACGTGTTTAAGTCCTAAGTGGACCATTAGCAACTTGTACTTGGCAAAGTACTAAAAGAATGGTAGCCAGGATCAGGTAGGATTTATCACAAAGATGTAAGAAATGTGCCAAGAAAGAGTCTTTAAAACCCTCCCCACCAAAAGGTACCTCAAAAATCATTATTCTGGGTGAAAGAAAACTGACAAAACAAAAGTATACATAAAACTCTAGAAAGTGCCAACTGATATATAGTGACAGAAGGCAGACTGGCTGTCGTCTGGAAGCCCAAGGAAGTGATTTCCAAGGGGCATGAGGAAACTTTTAAGGGTGATAGATAAATTCACTCCCTTGGTGACAAGATGGTGTCACACACGGCAGGCATATGTCAGAACACTGAGTGGCACACGAAAGCGATCAAAGAAGACCTGGCGTTGAACAAATCTATTCATGCTCTTGCATGTACACGAGGTTAAGACATTAAGCGGGAAGGGACGTGGCAGCACAGGGTGATGCTAGATCACCACTACTCATAGCCCCCCCCCCCCCCCCCCCCCCCCCCCCCCGCCCCAATTCCTTCCAGGACAGTGAATTCGGATTCCTAAGTTCTCCTGAGCTCTAGCCTGTCTCTACCTGCAGACCAGCTGGGAAGCTGGTGTTCAGGCTGCGAGTCAGTTTTCTGCAGAAATGAGGGCAATGACTCTGGGCCGCTGTGAGGGAGAAAGGTAACAAGTATGGGGTATTTGTGATGAAGCAGAGCCCCCACAGATGGTAAGTGGAGAAAGGACGATTCCTCACACCTTGTCTGAGTAATTTCTGTTTGCCAGGTGTCAGCCGGCAGCTGGGCCCTAAGAGGAAAGATGCAGCGCCTGCTGGTTGTCATCTCCTTCTGTGTGCAGAGACTAGCCCAGCCCAGACCTAAACACATGCACTTTTTGGGGTCTTTTTTATTCACGAGTCTAGCCTAGAATTCATCCTCACCAGCTTCCCAGAAACTATTTTGGGAAAACTTCGGGTTTCCCAAGGAAAGGAAACTTTTCTCACAAGCAAACACATTTTAATAGTTTGCAAAGCCTTTCAAACATACATTTTGAAAATAAGGAGTAACAAGGAACACAGTTTAATGAAAACTACATTTAAAAGGAAATTCAGCATTTGAAAAGAAAGGAGATCACTGCATTGATCCTCAACAAAAGAGGGCATGACATTGAAGATATAAAACATTAAGAACATATTTTGTTAGTTGAGTTTTTTAACACATAGAAGAGGTACCAAAGTTCTTTGCATGTTGGAGGGCCAACTCCATCATGACCACCTGCAGTTTCTGGCTGAGGCAGTGACCGGCAATGCGATATGGGAGACTCTCTCTGAGCTGCCCTGGGGCTGTGGCAGGTAGAGGTATGGTAGAGTGTCTGGGCCTCTTGCCCCACCTGGTAGCACAGGTACAGGTAGTGCATGATGGTGCAAGCCCCATCCTGGATATGGTCAGGCTGCAGATCCATCCATCATCACCACCATCATCATTGTGGTCTCTCCTTTTTCTCCTCCTCCTCCTTCTCTTCTCCAACAAACTTATATTTAACACTCACCTGCTAGGAAATGTCTAAACGACTTCCCATCTTTCATGGATATCTTGCTTCATCCTCACAATGCCCTATGAGAGTTAATTCTATTGTTACCATCCCCACTTTACAGATCAGAAAACTGAAGCATAGAGTTAAGCGGCCAGGTCAGTCACTAATGGAGGGTTGGGGAGAGGGGGAGTTGAGATACAGGCAAGAAGAATCAACAGGGAGATAGTCCTGTTAAGAGAGCATTAATTCATATTTTTTTTTCTTTTAAGGCTATGGGCTCTCTAATTCTTAGAATAGAGGCATGGGGACAGTGCGCGGGGTGCACATCACAAAAATTTTAATGATATTCAGAAATGAGGGTTTTAAGACCAAATAAGAAGCCTGAAGTGAATCTCCAATTTTTCTGTCCGTGAAACATCAGCGTGAGCTCAGACTTTATAGATGAAGACCTGAACTCAGAGGAGATTGTTCTTCCTACAGCTGGTTTACACTAGGGCTTGAACTCAGACCTTCG
Source organism: Uropsilus gracilis (assembly GCA_004024945.1). NCBI lineage: Eukaryota > Metazoa > Chordata > Mammalia > Eulipotyphla > Talpidae > Uropsilus > Uropsilus gracilis. The sequence goes on along the minus strand of PVHY01002253.1, from coordinate 11,165 downwards.
GGGTACTTACTTTGCCCACAACTCTCAAAGAGTGGTGAGAGTCCCTGCTCACTCAGATCCCAAGATCTGAGAACCAGAGCAAAAGCTCTTGCTGAAGGTACAACTGCCAGAGCCAGAGCTCTGTGTCACTCAGATCCTTCTCATCCTCGTGGACCTGTCCTCTCCGAACCTGGCAAGACAGCTGTGGATGAAGAGCACTCACGCGGGCCACCCATTTGGACAGACAGGTCCTCAGGCCCAGCTGGTCCAACTGACTCCCACTTTTTCTGCCTAGCTCAGGAAGGATAGAGCTTTTTAATAACGTTTAATACTTGCTCATTGCAGAAAAGAACATCCACACAGAGAAAATTAGAATGCACTGCTCAGAAGACTTTGGTTTGGGTAAGGCTCTTGATCAGACCTGGGAATATAGCCAAGGGAAAATATTTCCACAGCTCTGCTGGGAGCAGAGACACAGCCTGGTTAGAAAAGTCTGTCCCCATAAAAGGACCCTGCCACCTCTATTCTCCCAAGTCACATCACCTACCCAGTTCTTTAGGACCTTTGATTATTTATTCTCTCTTAGAAAGGAAGGGGTGGTGTGTTCTCCTCAGCAGGGGACTGGACTGAACTAACTTCAGTTCAGTCCAGGCAAGGAATATCACCCAGCAACACCCAATGGCCTATGAACAAGAGCGACCACATGAGTGACAGCAAAACAGTGTGCAGAGTGAAAGAAACCAATCACAGAAGGACACGTGAGACTGGATTCCGTTTCTATGATATTTTGACAAAGACAAAGAGAGAAAGACCAGTGGGGAAGAGCTACAGGGGGAAAAATTCCTCAGGGAATTTTGAGGAATGAGGAAAATATTCTGTTTTGTGAGGTGGCGGTTAGACTTCCAAAACTTGCCCAACTCTGTTAGGTTGGTAAATAATATTGTGTCTAACTACCTCAGTACAACTGAGTGAAGACTGCTGCAAACACTCAGTATAAGAGGGGAGGGGAGCTGCTCCTGGCTGTGCCTGGGCCCCAGTCATTCCTGTCATGGTTGTGTAGGAGGTGTTTTCCTGCGGAGGCAGCCCTGTGGGAAGCCCTCACCAGGCCCAGCGCCCACTTCCATGTAAATGAAGAAAGCAGCAGCCTGCTCCCCTTGGAGGGACCACAGCTCCCACAGATAAGGTGGATGGCAGGTCCCTGGCCTTCACCCAGCAGGCTGCCTGACAGATGCTGGCCTGGCTGGGTTCCTGAGGAGTGCCAGTTTTCTTCACCCCCAGTGCCGACTGAGCCCCTCTGGGGAGGCAGGCCCTGAGCAGGTGCTGGGGATGGGCCTCTTTCCTGGAGGGCCTCCCACTCTGGTGGGAATCAGCTGCAGAGCATTATGGCAGGGTGACTCAGAGGGAATCAATCCCCTGACTATAGAACCCTGGGGAGGGGTCGGCCCTGACAGGAGGTCTGAGAGGCTTTCCGGAAGAGGTGACACTTGGCTAAGCCAGGCCAGGGGTGAGAAGGGGTGAACTTGTGAGAGGTCAGAGGAACGTTGTCATGAACCAAAGTAGGGGTGAGGCAGCCTGGCATTAGGGAAGGAAGTTGGGTAGGAAAGCGTAGTGGTGGATTCTTACTGGAGAGTCACTTATGCGGTAGCTTAGTTACTCTTGGGTCTTGAAGGTTCCAGAGTCTCTTGGACTTTGGATTTTGTGGCCTACCCATGCCCAGGATGGGCCTGGAAACCTACCCGTTTGAAGAGCGGAGGAGGTCCTGGGCTTGCCTGGTGATCCTCTGTCCAACCCGTGGAGGCCTGAACTTAGCTGCACGCCATTCAAAGCTATGACCAGCAGGGGGCACCCCAAGACTGATGACAACTTGACCACAAAGAACACCTAGAATTGTGCTTCAAATTCTGGAAACCAATGTCCCTGCTCTTGCTCTTTCTAGAGCTTAGATAGTGAGATGCCCTCAATAAAGCATATGCATTTGGCCCAATTCTTTGAAAGAAAGGTTCTTGGAAAGCTCCCACCAGTGTAACTTTCTCCAAAATAACTAGTCTATCACAGAGCGAAGACAGAACATCTTAGAGTGAGGACTGGGGGATGATTAGAAAAGGTTCATGGTGGAGGGGGTCCCTATAGAACCATTTCTTCGTGCCCATTCAATTGGTCCCTTGTTAAGCCTCTCACTCTCAAAGGATCTGCATGGGAGCAAGGGGTGTCATAATTTTGGGACCCTATTCCCATGACACCCCCACTGGGCAGGTTTGGTTCTAGTCAGATTCATCCTGAAATCAGTTCCACAGTTAGCCTTGACTTTTCTGAGTGGCAGAGAGTACAGCGGAACTGGATATTTTAGGACAAAGGGAGGAAGAGCGTGCAATGCATTATGCAGACAAGCATCATCTGAGCAGAACTCAGCACTGTAATTAAATGCTACATACAACAAGTCAAGCCCACACCTACGTAAAGACACATGTGATGCTGATTGTGTGACATGATAACTGGGCAGAAATAGAACATGAACTGTGTAAAATGACTATAATTATTGCTGGTTTTGCATAACAAGACTTTTTACAGCTTCCTGTCCTTGGTTAGTGCTTTCTTGTCCTAGGTAGGGTTGATGGTTTCTCCTGACACCAGTTTCAGGTTCATCTTACCCACCTTAACAGAGACATTGATTATCCTGTAGGAACTTTCCTTCCCCTACTTGCCGTCCATGTATATTAAATGGTGCTGATGCCCCCACCAATTTCAGGCATGAACACTTGACCAAGCCATGCCAAATTTGGGATACACCTGTGTCCCAAGGGCTAATTTAGGAATAGGTATACAACCTAGCTGCAGACAGTGAAACCCTTGGATTCTGGCTATATCTGTATAGAAATAAAAAAAATATGAGAAAAGTGATTGGGGTAGGGAATAAAAAGGGGAGACCAGGTACAGAGAAACCAGGTCCTACTGGATGCTTGAAGTCATCTTTTCAGTTATATGAATCAATACTTAAATTTTTTGCTTAAACCAATTTGACTTAGGTTTGTGCTATTTGCAGCTAAAGACAACTAGAGATCTCTTGCCTGCTACGCATTAGGGAAGTTCAAAATTCAAGGAAGATAGTTATGGAACCAGTTAGATGTGAGGGTCTGAACTTGCACACATAGTAGGGCAAGAGTAAGAAGAACTTAAGCAGTCATCATCAATGGTGTGTGGAAGGGAAAGGGAATAGAGAAGAGCGAGGATGAGTTTTGGAGTCACGTTCAAAGCTATTCACCAAGGTAGAGAACATGAGGAGGCGAAGGGACATGAAAGACACCAGCTTCCACTTTGCAAAGGTGTGGTTGGTGCCTGTGGGCAATGGGCTCTTGTCCAGTGGGCTGCTGGCTATGTGTTCTGTGTAAACACCATAGTGGTCAGCAGAGCATCTGGAAGTCTCAAAAGCGGAGATGTTAACCAAGGACAGAGGGAAGAGGACAGGTGGGTCAGGGCCAGGCATTGTGGGTGGGAAGTACCAATGTGAAGGGGGGATGAGATGCTGGAAACAGGGAAGAAAAAGGTTTGAAGGTGACAACTTAAGAGTGATTGGCCTTGGAGTGATTGCCAGTCCCCTGAGTAACTTGGCTGCCACCAGCCTATCTCAGAGTAGCAACCATCTCTGGTTCACCCCTAATATATCCTCAGTACCAACTTATGCCTGGCATGTGAGGGGAGCTGCGCAATCATTTGCTGAATGAGCAAGTAAATGAAAAATTTAAAAGCAGAGGGCCCAGTGGACAGCGGATGTGGTCCAACTTCTTATAAAAATATTGGATTGGGACATTAGCACACAAGGTTGGCTTGTTCCTTGGGAGAAGCATTTTTGTCTGGCACCTCAGAGGGGTCTCCAATTCCAGGGCCAGAGTTTCCCCCCGACTCCCCTTCTCTCCCGTATGCCGTCTCAAGTCACAGCCAGGAAGAAGCTGGCAGGAAAACAGACCACTTGCTTTCATTTTCTTTTCCAGAAGTCTGATCCTTCATATAGGTGTCCCCACCCCACCCCTGGTGCCTAGCCCCAGCTCCTCTGTCCCCTCTCTCCCTGGGTAACATCACTCTCCAGGCTTCCAGACACTTTCCCCTGCTCATTACTATGCTGCCTTTTTGGATCCACATGGCCAGCAGCCCACTGCACAAGTACCTGAATGTCCACAGACACCCAAACCACACCTTCACAAAGTAGAATTCCAGTTGTCCCTTCTTCTTGTAATCTCTGTTTGAATGAATTACATGGTCCTGACCTCCAGCTCATCTACATTGCCCCCATCCCAGTCACTCAGATCCAATTACTTAGCCAATTCCTTACATGCTGCCACTAACTACTTCTCAGACCTGAGTACTCCAGTCTCCCTCAGTTTCTGTCAAACCTCAAGTCTTTGAATTGGTAGGTTGGTTTATGCTCATTTTTTACCCATTCTCCTTTCACCTCCATGTTTCTCTAGTGACACCAGACACAGGAAAGCTGGGAACCAGTCACACTCCCACCCTGTCCCTGGAGGACCCAGACCACAGGGTCTGCTACTCTCATTCATCAAGTTACCTTTATTATTCCCTCTCATTGCCATACCAGCCTGGAATTTAGGCCTATCTTTCCCAGGGTTTAGATGAACTCCTGAACACAGTAGGTGGTAGGCATTTGGAGTGCCAGGATGGAGCTATAGCTTTCATCTATGAGAGCGATATCCTTCAAACAACTCTCTGGGACGTGGAGAGAAAAACTGATCACTGACCACTGCTTGAAGTCTATTACTTTTAAACTGTTGGTTTCCGATGGATTGTATGTTGAAATACAATTGATTCTTGCATCCTACAACTGTATTGTGTTTCCTTATTATGTCTACTAGTAGCTTTTTTTTTTTTTTGTAGGGGGCATAAGATTATACAAAGTGTAAACAAAGAGATTTTACCACTTTCTTTACAATTTATAAGCTTTTTTTTTTTTTTTTTTTGCCTTATTACACTGGCTAAAGCTTCCAGAACAATGTTGAATAGAAGTGAGAGAAGACACCTTTACTTTGTTCCTGATCTTGGAAAGCATTTCATTTTCTAAGAAAGCATTCAGCCTTTTACCAGTATGTATGATATTAGCTGAAGTATTTTTTTGTAACTGCCTCTTACCAGGTTAAGAAATTGCCTTCTATCTTTAGTTTGTTTAGAATAAATTTTATCTTAAATTTTATCTTGACTAGATTTGGTTGAACATTTTTTTTCCTTTTGTAAAGATCATCATGCCCTTTTTTTCTTTTTTAGTCTGCCACAGAGTCAACTGATTGCTTTCTAGATATATAATCTTACATTCTTAGGATGAACTCTACCTAGTGGTGATATGTTGTCCATTTTGTTTATTATTTTCCACTTGGTAAAATAGTGTGAAGAATTTTGCATCCAACTGGTTGAAACAAGTATTTCCTACCTTCTGGGCTTCAGATAGTTTCCCCTACTCTTTTTTGGTGGTTCTTTCTCCATCCTCAAGTCATCTCAGATACATACCCTAGTCAGTTCTTAGCTGACAGCACACAAAAGCAGCTCTCCAGAACCTTCTTTCTGGACAGCATCTTCTTCCTTGGTGCCCTGTCCTGCCAGTGCTGGTTTTCTAGGTTCTCTGGACTTTCACTCTGCCTCCTCAGCTCAGGGGTCTAGGATGTGCCTGGTTTCCTCCCCTTACCCCACAGTTGGAAAACTCCCTAGGCAGGACACTGGAACAAGTCAAGGTTCACTCCTCAGGGGAGTCTCCCCTCTCAGGGGTCATAGCCCATGCTCTTCAGTGTCTGAAAGTCATTGTTTCCATTATCTTGTCTAGTGTTTTACTGCTTTAGGTGGGAGGGTAGGTCAGGTCTGCTCCCTGCTTCTCTATCTTAGTGGAAGCAAAGTTCCAGATTCTGATGTGAGAAATGTTATTTTTCAGTCAGGATCATCTGTTTTTTTTTCCCTTCAAAGAATTAACATAAGCGTTTTCATGAGACTTTAAAGTTTTTTGCAGATGTTGCTGTGAGGGATGTGAAATATTCTGTCAAGGGCATGACCAGGCTTAACCCACTCTGCCCCTGAGTATGGACAGTCTCCTCCCCAGCCAAGTGGAAGAAACATGGCCGCCCCCACTTCAGGGACTCTGCTTTTGCCTCAAATTTTGCCCATCGCTCTGATGTACTTCCAGAAGACAGAAGACATTTTGTACCACAGACTTCAATGAGGTGGTGATTAAGGACTGCAGAAGAAGCATTTTTCAATTTAAACCTATTTTTTTTTCCCTGAATGGAGCAGGTGTCTGAAAGTCACAGTTACAGGAATGAAAGGATCATACTGTTCATAATATTCCTGTGATTAAACTCATCTACTTTCTGAATGGGGCTCTGTGCCAAAAATAATAATAACTATGGCTCCCACTTGGGGAGCCCCTACTGTCTATGCACCAGACACACTCTTGGCTACCAGAGCTGGCCTGTGCTTTGCTCCAGATACTGGTGAGATTCAAGAAGTCCCCTCCCTGGGACCCCAAGAAGGCAAAGGTCTGTTGTTACCTGAACTCCTGCTCCCACTGAGCTTCCTTTCATCAGGTGCTGGCAGAGACCTATGGGGAGAGATAAAGAGAACATGCTAGGGTGGGAGGGAGGGATTCACAAAATAAACTGCACCAACATGAAAACAGTTCCTACCACTTATTAAGACATGGTCTTTAATCCTTTTGAGGAACTTTTGAGGAAGGGCTTGGACAATTACAGCTCAGAGAGGTCAGTTAACTTGCCCAAGATCACACAGTGAGTTGGTGCTATTATCACAGTTCTAACCTGAACAGTCTAACTTTAAAATCACTTCTGTTAACCTTTATGTTATGTTTAGTTTATGGCAGTTCTCCTTGTCCGCCCCCTCCCATCCTCATCTACCTTCGAGGAGCATCAAGCTCCAAGATAAACTGTTGTCCTGGAAACTGACTGCCTAATGACCTTAGCATACCTAAATAAAGCCAAGAGCCACACCAAGGTCACACTTCTATCCTGGAGGGATCTAGCAACCTCTGATCAGCCAGGTTTCTGGTGTCATGCCACAGCCTTGCCCCAAGCTCCAGAGCCCTTCTCCTGCCCTGAACTCTGGAAAAAAGAGAAAATTCTTTAGCTGAAGCTGGTCGTTGACTTTCCCAGCGTGGCATGTTATAATATTCTCTTGGAATCCTCTGCGTCTTACTCTTCCAGTTTTACTGATGAGGATTTGGGCTGCAGCCTATGAAGGGTGCTGTGCTCTGTTGAAATATGATGTATGGATGGTGAGATTCTTCATCATTCATCTAAAGCCTTCTGGGCCCTTATCTCATTTGTGAATCTACAAGTACTTATTGAGCAAGTGGAAACCAAAGGTCCCTCCAGGGAGGGTACGCAGAATTAGACAGATAACGGATATTACACTCTTCATCTGAGGCTGGCCTGACCACACAAATTGATTCAGAAGCTTCCTCTGAACCATTCTGTGGATTAATTACGGCATGTGCTCGTCAGGGTCTTTGGTTAAGGACAACAAAAACAGACTTCAGCAACTCGAGCAGAAAAGGGGCTTGTTAAAGAATATTGATTTGAGTCAAAGGGTAGAGGGACAAGCCACTGCAGATCTACCCACAAGTCTGCTTGCAATTGGCTTGCTTAGGCTTGCTCTTGACTGGGAAGACTGCACATGTCTCGTGGGAGACTCATCTCCATCAGCAGGACCTCTGTTACCGCCGTCATAAATCACAGCTAGAGCAAACCTTTACTGAGCCCTTAAAGGTTCTGGGGATATTGTACTAATCCATAGATGAGGAAACTGATGCATGAAAGGTGAAGCAAGTTGCCCAGCACTAATCATCAGCAGATGAAAGAGCCAGTATCCCATCTGGGTGGACCATCTTAACCACCATGGTTTACTCTTCCAACTATCCCCATCATCTCTGATGACCCTTCCTGCTTTGCGTCTCCTGTAGGATCTAATATCCCAGAAAGTATTAAGCCTGTGTCCTCGAGAGAGGAGAGGAGACCCTCTGTTCTGCTTTCATCTCTGAAGTGGGAGGTGTGGCCCTGCGTCTTAACCATCTGCAAAGCCTCCCATGCAGAAGGAGGGTAGGGACCCTCAGATGGTAGTGGCTCCTGCTGAAATGAGAGGACGTCTCATGAAAGTTAATGTGTCACATCAGACTTGAGAACCTGAGACCCCAGGCTAAAATCAAGATACACAGACTTTGGATATCGAGTAAACAGTGTTTCCTATGTTCCAGGGTAGAATGGGTGTGGAGCATGAGCCAGAGGTTCTTGTGGACCGTTAGGCTGGGCTTTCCCAGATGCTCAGGGTCCTTTTCCATTTAGGTCAGGAAACCACATTTCTCAGGACGGTGTTGGCATCCTTTGCCCCTTGTTCCCTGAGAGATGGTGGCAACTCCCTACCAACCCCCAGAGGCACATCTCAAGGAAAGCAGAGCAGCTATCTTTGTTTGGCATTTTTCAATGTCAGCAGCAGAGAAGCAAAATCAGCCCAAAGGACTGTTTAATTGCAATGTAAAAAAAAAAAAAAATCATGCTTTTTCAGGGGAAAAAAGGCAAGTTCTCCACCCCTTCAGTTTCTAGCATGATACCATATCTGCTGATTCTGTCTCATTCAAATCCAAATAAGTACATTCATCATTGCAAAAAAATGCCATTCAGGCGAGCACTCTTCACGAAGCTACACTTTGCCTCAAATGTTCCCAAACCCAATTAAGCCTGGTGCCATCGACTGCACCCCAGCCGTGCAGACATGGGTGGGAGATACTCCCACGCTTCCCTGGAAAATGCATCCCGAATTCCTTAGTTCCCTTCAGGGCAAAAGGAGAGACAGGTGTCCTGGGATGAGTCAAAACTCCTGGGCCAGATGCCAGCTCAGACCCTGGCTGTCCCTGCCCCTGTCTGGCTCACTTCCCTGTCTGTATGATCAGGACAGGCTGGACAGAGGACAAGCGTATGAAACCTCACAGCAACTCTCCCCTCCCTTGCTGATACTGACATCTCTGATTATTGAAGACATTTTTTGTAACAGAGTCTAGATGTGGTCTTAGAGTCCTTCTGAACACAGCACCACAGGTTATTGTCCTTTGGGATGAAGAACATCGCCACCCCTTGGGCTTCAGGGTTGTCTGGTGCCCTTTTAGGTCACACACTTGAACGTGGAGAGTAATCATAGCCAACAGACTCTGGCAATGTGCTTCCAGTGGGCTAGACTATAGTCTGAGCATTTACGCTACTTAACACTTACTTGACCCGTTCAACCACCTCATGGGTCTTAATTGGCCCTGGGTAATGGAGGATGCTTGGGCTGGGTGAGTAACTTGCCCAAAGTCACACAGCTGGCAAGTAGAGGTACCCGGATCAAGACGCGGGTCATGGGGTTCCTAACTCTGAGGTCTTAAGCCCCTACTACAGTGTAGATCAGTCAGCAAGGAGCCAGTCTCTGGAAAGAGATGGTCCAACAAAGAGACAGTTCTTCTTTATGTTTTCAAGCACTCTGCATGTTTGTTGAAAGAGCAAATGAATGAATGGATGATGTGAAAATGAGAAAAAGACTGGAAACAACATGATGATGATGATGATGATGATGATGATGATGGCTGCCATTATTACTTAGTTACTTACATTGCTACTTATGCACCCACCTCACTCAACTTGGAAGGAGCTCAGCAAATATCTGTTGAAAAATGGGGATAGTAATGTTTGATTCATCCAATCTCCTCATATCCCTTTGAGGTGATTCCCATGTGGTTTCATGCTATTTTGGGGAAAATGTTCTCTAGTTTCTTCTTAGCAGTGGGCAGAGCTGGGTTCTATGCACAGGCTAAATGTTCTCCTTCTGAACTCTACCTGATGCCAGAGGAGAAACCAGGGAGCAGGCAGGATGAGAATATGAAGGGGAATGTTATGCTGCCCAGGGACCCCCACAAGCTGCTGAGAGGAGCTTAGGGGGACGGCACTGGGCAGCCCCCTGCTCCCATCTGTGTCCAGTGCTTTCCCTGTCTCTGGCTGAGGGGGGGTGGGCTGGCCTAGAGGAGGCTCATGGAGGGCAGCAGGCCCTAGGCAAACCCGCCACCCCCAAATCCTCTCCTGCATCTTTGACAAGAACCAGCTCCCTGGGAGAGAAATGGCCTGACTTACCGGAGGCAGAGACTTGAAAATTCCCTTGACTGTGACTCACGGAACAAGATTTGTTTACGGCACACTCTGAAATCGTGATCACACCAAACAATGTTTACCCTTTCTAATTGTGAAGTATTATGATAACTTCCTATCCTATTCTCCTGAAGAAAAAGCTAACAGTGACGCATTCCATTGACTTCATGGCCCATTAGTGGGCTGCATGATTTGAGAGGCCTCACTCTAAGGTCATGCATTAGTAAGAGCCACTAATAGCTGAACACTCATGACCAACCGTGCAGCTAAGAACCCATTTGAGTTGTGCAACAGCCCTATCAGGTAGGTCATGACTACCCCTGCTTTGCAGGCGAGGGGACCAGGGACCAAAGAACTAAGTGCCTTAGCAGTGTGTCTCTGATGCACCAGGCAGCTCCTGCTGCAGAACAAGCCACCTGAAATCTCAGTGCTGCAAAGCAGCAAGCATTTATTTCTCACTCAGAGATTTGTGGGCTGGCACCGTGCTCCATGCAGCTCATCCTCATCTGGGACCAGCAGTAGCCAAGACATGAACTTTTCCAAGCAGTGACTGAGGGATCCCACTGCAAATCTCAGTTCAAGGCCCTGCTTTTATCACATCTGCCAACTCCCAAGTGGTAGGATGCACTGTTGCACTTTCAATTAGGCTTTAGTTTCTTCAGAGGAAGAGAAAAGAGACAGAACTACACATGTCAACACTGCGGAATATGTAGTCCATTCAGACTGCTTTTGGGGTGTGCGGTCAAATATAAAGTGTTTAGAAACCACCATGCATGTACTTCTCTAGCAAGACTTAAAATTCTTTGTTTCTGGTGAATTCCTGCCTTTAAGGAGGCTGGGAGGGACGATGGGAGAGAGAGAGAACCCAGAGTGGAGACATGTGGACAAATGATTTTACATTGCTGAGCTGAAACTTCTCACCTTAAAAATGATGACAAAGATTTGCAGAAAAATGGGAGGAGTGACTGAAGGGGGATACAAAAGGGGGATATGGAGGGAGGAGGAAGGGGGATA
>PVHY01002252.1:110139-131746 GCA_004024945.1 Uropsilus gracilis | reverse complement strand
AAGGCGAGGGGATTGGATTGGAGAGGAAGGCCTGCAGCAAGAAAACATGGACAGATCACAAACCTGGCCACCAAACACAATCTTAAGACTGAAAATCTAACAGCAAGGGGCACCGGGACCCAACAACGCAGTCCCTCACCCAGAGAAAAGACACTAACATAGGAAAGAGACTAATGGACTCAGCACAGCTAATAAATAACAAAGAGTGGGGTGTGAGAGAATGGAGGGAGCACCGGAGGGAGGAGGGAGGGGGAAAAATATATGAGGTTGTAACCCAAATAACAAAATAAAATTGTTCATATATTTAAAAAAAAAAAAACAACCCGCGTCCCACCACGCCCGGCTTCCTCCACGTTTTCTGTGACTTTCTACTACCTCCAGGAAATGTCAGAAGTGCCAAGGACACCAGACCAGGTCCCAATCTAGAATCTGTCCATCTGGCCTTCAAGAGTGCCCCCAGCTAAGTCTCCGGAGAGGCCTGAAGAATGTTGGGCTGAATTTGGGCATGTGACTTGTTATGCTTGCAAAAGATTCTTTCCCTGAGACTCTCCACCATCACCTGAATCTCAGATATATACTCACCTTTTATAACTCAGCTCACATGAGCTGAGATATAAATAAGCTCACTCCTCTGAATCTTCATTGAAGGTTATGTGTTCATGTTCTGTGGCAGCTACTGGTCATCTGAAGTGCTCCCTTCATTATTTTTTTATTTCTTAAAGAGACTAGGTCTTGCTATGTTGGCCAGGACTGTCTTGAACCAGCAGACTCATGTGATTCCTAGCCTCAGCCTCCCAGTAGCCTGGATTATAGGTGCACGCCACCATGCCTGGCTATTTGAGGCCTCCCAGTAACTGGGATTACAGGTGCGCACCACCATGTCTGGCAATTTTTTTAGAGACTAGGTCTCACTATGTTGCCCGGGGTTGTCTCAAACCCACAAACTCGATTGATTCCTAGCCTCAGCCTCCCAGTGGCTTGGATTATAGGTGCGTGCCGCTGTACCTGGCTGAAGTGCTCCCTTCATTATATGATACACTTCTTGAGTGCATAGATGTCTCTTGTCACCTTTGCACAGAGTTCATAGTAATTTCTAGGATAGGTCAAGATTTCACTTAATCTGTACTGTTAAAAAGGCTTGGAAATGACTGTGCCTGGCACAGTCTCTACTGACATAGATGCTCACAAAGTATTTCAACTTAATAATCAACTGGTGATACTACCAGAAACAATGCCATAAAGTAAGGTGGTAAAAAGCCCCTGACATAAGAGGGAGACATGTCAGCTATAGCATAGTTTAAGCATCTCCTTACTTCTTCTTTCCTTGTTAATCTCATCTCCTCCTCCACTTACCTACAGTGCTCCACTGGTTCTTCAGCCTTCTCCGTACGGACCAGTTCGCTGAACAAAGCTCCCAGTCTCCACTACATACATGTCCTCTCTTTTCTAAGGCACTAAGCACATTCAGCCATTTGTATATTTATCAGCTGCTACATCCTAAGCAATTTGTAAGTGTGCAATTTATAAAGATTTTCATTAAAAACAGTTACAACCGTTTGGATTTTTTTTTTTTTTTTTTGAGTTTGGTTTTCAGAAACATGTACTCATCCAGAGTTTGTAGCTCCAGTCACTGGAGCTACAGCAGGCGCTGTGTGACCTTTGGTGAATGGGCACTAATGAAAATACTTAACCAAGTAGCCTCAAAGTCAAGGAGTAAAATTAAAAAGGAAAGGAAAATATGAAAATGCTTAAACTACAATGTATCATTAAAATGGAATACTCTGTAGTCAACATTTCATGGCTAAATTTCTGTTCTACTCTATTGCGTATATAACACGGGTTTTAACGCATAGAAGTTACTCTGAAATAAAGGCTCTGCCAAAGGCATCCAAGATTTACCACTAAATAGAAAAATATAAACAAAAGTGGTTTAAAAGTTAGAGTTTATTTGACAATTCACATGTGATTTGCAATTTTTATGGATTGTATGGAGCCAAATTTGAAAACCCGTAGCTCCTCTTTTTTCCTGGAATGTCTAACATGCTCTAATTGTTGTCCAAGTAGTGCAAGTCATGTCTACTCAAGGAATTCAGGCTAATTTTAACTTTAAACTAAAAATAAAAGTCAAATACCATACAGCAGTCTAAAACCAAGTACAAAGAGTATTTTGTTGTTGTCATCTGAGATAGTTTCTACCAGAGATAAAATGTGTACAGTTATCTGTTCATGAATCAATATGAAAAAAAAAAAAAAAAAAAGAGTGAGGATCATTTAAGATAACAGAAAAGTTAACTCTCTAAAATTGATTAGCAATGCAAACATGAAATCACCTGGTCTTAAATAATGTGAGATCAGTATGAAAATAACACATTTAGGAAACACATTTTGTAATAAATACACTTAAGTCTCTACACAATGACTTTGAGGAGAGGCAGGTGAGTCACAGAAAGATTAATAAACAATCTCCAGTTAAAATGTTTGTCAACATTTTTGGCTGAAGCCCTCCCATTCCCCATCCCCACAATCCCTTAGAAATGACAGCTACATGGAAGTCTATCATATCAACAGAAAGAATGGCATGTAACATTTAATCAATAAGTCAGTAAGAAAAATGAAGTTATTCTCATCAATATTTTGAGAATGGGTTTACAGAAGGCAGAGATGATCCTATATAGGCCCTACTTGTTTACTTTCAGTTGCACATTATTGAAAAATACCTAATTCATACTAAAAAAAAAAGATAGTTATTTAACAGCTCATCTTGAAATACCAGGACACTTTTCAGTTTATAAAACCTAGTTTTTCTGGCATCTGCACAAAACCAGCCAAGCTGGTACTGATATTTGCTGGATAGCAATACATTAAAATGTTACATATAGCAGATTTGAGTTTGATGGCTTCAATTTTACTTAAAAATATTCCTAAAAAATGAAACATTAACTAAAGGTCTCAACATAATACAGTTTAAATGTCATTGCCCCAAGACATGAGTTGATTCCACACATGATAAATTTTGCTTTCTGAAACCCTATCCTAGGCTCTCATGAGTTCTAATTCCTTGAATATCCATGCATTCCTTCCAGTCATTCCTTCTGCATCTTTCATAAGCTTATCCTGCACCTGGTCCAAAGTAACATTCTATCTTGTGTTCTCTCCATTTCTTAAGGCCTCAACTATTACTTATTTTTCTCCGATGCACCACTTAGACCTACCTCCACTTGAATATTCTACGGGTATCTTAAAACTCATGTTCTGTTTTGTTTCCTCACCACCACAACTAAGTGCCTCTCTTTCTTGAATTCACTAACTCAGTAAATGGGATTATTTAGCTGGTTTTCTGATCCAAGAATGCATCATCCTGCATTCTTCTCCTTTCCCTACCATCCACATTAGCCAGAAATTCTGCTGGTTATACCTCCTCAACACATGCCATATTCGCTGGTACCACTGTCCCTGCCATAATGTTGCCTCTTGGCAAGGATTATGATTTCTATAACTACCTAGACATAGAAAATGCATTTTTAATTGTATTTCTTCACCAAAAAAATCCTTCAGTATTTCTGCATTATTTAGAATAAAACCCAAATCTCTCATAAAACTTACAAAGTCCTTCCTCATCTACCCTTTGCCCACTTCTACATCACCATCTTTTGTCCTACTTGACCCTAACATCCTATGCTTTAATGTACTCATGTTCTAATTCTCTAAATATCTCAGTATTTTCATCTCTCTGAGCTTCCACACATGATACTTTCTACACTTCTTTTATCTCTTCTTCAATTAACCAGCTCCTACTTCATTAAGATGCAGTCAGGTATCATTTGTTCTGGCAAGATTTAGTAACTCTCTTTCTCTAAGCTTTCTTTTGTTAGTACATCAACTATCCCAGTACATATATATGTGTATATGTGCTTGTGTGTGTGTGTCTCCCGTACTAAACTGTGAGCTTCTCTCTAGTTTCTGTTGGGGCCTAACATGGCCTCAATAAATGCTTTAGGTTAATAGGATGAAAAGTATAACTAAGAGGCCATGGGCTGCCTGCAGAGCTTTAATAAAATAATCCCACTCATCCCATGACTGACAGACCGGTGAGATGGCTCCAATTCTCTAAGTTCTTTAATTAAGAAATCCTTTGTCAGTTACTGAAAAATTCAAACACAGAATTACCATAGGGTCCAATAATTTCACTCCTAGCTATATACCTAAAGAAATGAGTATCAGAGACTAAAATACCTGTACATCGTTGTTCATGTACAGTTGTTTACAAAGGTCAAGATATGGAAATGACCCAACTGTCCATCAACAGATGAATGGATAAGCAAATCATGGTATATCACTAAAAGGGAATAGTCTTCAGCACTGAAAAAACTGAAATTCTGATATATGTCACGAAATGAACAAACCTTGAAAACATTATGCTGAGTGAAATAAACCAGAGACCAAAAGACAAATATTGCATGATTTCACTTACATGAGAACCTAGAACAGGCAAATTCATAAAGACAGAAAGCAGAAGTTCCGACAGGGAGAAAGATTGAGAAGTTACTGTTAAATGGGTATAAACTTTCTGTTTGGGATGATGAATTTCTGGAAATAGAAAATGGTGATGGTTATAAACAGTGTACTTAATGCTACTGAATTGTATAGTTAAAATGGTTAAATGACAGATTTGTTTACATTAAGTATTCTTTACCACCACAACAAAAGAGGTCAACAACTCATTACACAAAAAAAAAAAAAAAATGGGGGGTTTTAAAAACTTGTTCCATGTCCAGTAAAATACAAATCCAAGTGCTTCAATAACTATTCACTGCATATCTCTCCCAATTGGGAACTATAGGATGTTTTCAAGCTGATCTCTAGTAGCCTCCATCTAAAATTTCTATAGCTATGAGTTACTTCACTGTGGCTGATGTCATGTTTGATCAACCTGGAGAGGTCGTAACTTCTATGGAAGCAACACTGACCACAATGACCCAGAATTGACCGCAAAAGTCATATCCTACTGACCTATTGCTTACTATTAAGGGGTGAGATTTATGGGTTTGCAATTCGTTTGTTACCCTTACTTTCCCAAGGTCTTTAGGTATAGTTTGCTACTTAAGTTTTATAAACAGAAAGTTTGCATATGAAACTTAATTTTCTTTGGGTTATCTGAAGCCTGTAAGTTAATAAAACAAAACAAACTTGGGACTAAAAAATGCATAAAGATATCTATAAACAATATCATTTACAATATTCATAACAAGCATTGTAAACACCAAAGGTAATTCAAGGAAGAAGTTCAAGAAGAGCAAATGTAAAATACACTGCTAATAAGTGCCCCACCAGAGATACTCTAAAGGCAAGGCAGGCAAGCTAGAGGGAAAAACTCCACCAGAAATATGAGCAAGCTCTCCACCTTTTGCCTGGAATAATGGATGTCCCAGCTGAGCAATGTGAGAACACAGCAGGGGCGATCACATCAGCCTCTTCCCTTCCTGCACCTCATTCTCCTTCCAAAGGAATACCCTTGGAAGGAGCCCTATATATAGAAATGAAATGCCAAAGTTAGTACAGAATCAGATAGCAGACATTCAGAAAATACTCTTTTCTGTTCTATTTTGCACAGAAGTTGTCAGGAAAGCATTCACTTTCAGTATGTCTGCTTTCTAGTCATGCTTTCTGAAATAGTCCTACTTATGGTATAACACTCAGATAAGTCACATTCACAAGTCATCTAGATATGATCTACTATATATGTATGCATATATATATAACATAGTCATATATCACAAAATCAATGTTGATAGAAAAAATACCCACAAGACATTTTACTATGTTACAGAAATGGGCTTAACTTTGAATTTATTAGGCACCCATTATCATCTTAATTTGGTATTACTAGGAGAAGGAGGAATATTTCTGTCCTTGGGTAGATCTGACATGAAAATGTTGACAAAAGTTGGTCAGAGCCCCCACAATGCGGTTTTAAAAATTAGGTGTCTTATATAGGAAAGTCCTCACAGGTAAGTGACAGGATTTTCTGATAGACCCTGAAATTCATTAGGGCAACTCCAAGTCCTTTATTAAAGAGCAGCAGCAAAGCAGAGTGGCACCTGACCATCTCTGGCTATCTTGATGTGTCTTAGATAAAAACTGAAGCCACTGTGCCCCTTTTTCTGGTTCTGCTTTCATTGCACATATGTACTTCTTACCCAGACACCCTACTCATGTCCTCTAGAACATATCTTCTCATCTAGAGGACTGAAAGGTCCTGAAGGGGACCAGAGTCTAGAAGTCTGTTGAAAGCTTGTGGCATTTGCTTTATTCTAGTGCAGATGCAACTGCTTTCCCTGGGTCACCTGTTTTTGGCAAAAATGACATACTGTTTCTTTTCTATCTAGTATTTTTTAAACAAATCACTGGGCAGTGTAATGCTGAGTGTTTAAGTTCTTTTTTTCTTGGCTAAAACTGTTAGCTATCTGACCAGCAACATATAATCAAAAACTGAAAAACATTTTCTTGATTCAATAGCTATGCTTATATTTGTATGCCATCCATATATCAATTTCCCATAGAGAAAAACTCGTAAAAACTTAAGGGCTAATTTGACATATTAGACAAAAACACAATTTTACAATATAAAGGCAAATGTTACATCTTTTCTTTTTTCAGTTTAATGAATAACCCCTTCCCTGTAATTAAAAAAAGTCTCACATGAAAATTATCTTTTCAACAATTATTACACCATACGATAGCCTACTTGAGAATTTAAATGGTGTTATTCTCAAATACTTCTTACCTGAAAGTTTTCTTGTTTTTTATATAAATTAGTTTACTTAATGAGTGATGCAAAAGACACATATTCAGTGAAGACTATTTCATGACTTCAAATACAGAATTTCAGGATGTTAAAATCATTTGACATCAAATAAATGAAAAGACTTTAAAAAAGTAAACCACAGTCATCAAATAAATTTTCCCTCTGGCCTGCCTCCCATTCCAAAACCGACAGAAAATCGGGTTCACAAGAGCAGTTGCACTGCATAGTCCAGAGTTAAATAAAAACATTAGACAATTGTACACACATATGTTAAAGAATAAATTTAATTTTAACAGGGCAAAGAAAGGAGTATTGAAAGATGGTGGCGGTTTATAGTGTCCCTTTTAGTAACACTTGGAAAAAAAAAGTGTAGGTTTTTCTTCTGCTTCCCAACAGCTCAATGACAGCAAAATGTTAAATCTAAGATGGTGCTTGAATTCCTCTACAGGGACAAGGAAGGATACAACTTCATGAACATTTGCTAATCTGGTAGATGGAATGAGGGAGAGGGAAAGGATGGGAGAATGGTGGAGGAAGAGACAGAGACAAAGGGGAGAGAGGGAGGGAAAGGAGAGGGAGGGGAGAGAGAGAGAGAGAGAAAGGGACAGACAGACTGAGAGACAAAGCAGCAGAGAGAGATGGGGGAGGGAGGGAGTGAGGGGGGGAGAGGGAAGAGAGGGGAAGAGAGAGAGAGAGACTAATCTTCCAGGGAGGGTAATACATATAAAGTCAGGATTTCACAACATAACACACTAATGCAAAATCCAGTAGCACCTGTAAGATTTAAGTAAATGCTGCCATCATGTAAATGCTTTTAAGTATCTGTAAAACTGGAGAAAAAAAGGATAAAGTACATTCTTCAGAGAACAACAAAAATATTTCAAAATAAAAATTGTATATTTGTTTTTCTTTTTTTTCAGTTGTTTTTTGTACAAGAATTCATAGTTATCATATAATAACTTACACACAATGGGATCAGTCTGCTTTCCTTTTCTGTGTCACTTCAAGTCCACATGTTCAGGCTATAGTCCCCAACATTATTTTCTGATAAATATATTACCACAGTTTGATCTAAATATAGATACATCTTATAATACTTATCTCTGGGAAAAAAATCAAATTTTAATATGCAAACTTTTATTTATATAATACAGAAATGGAGAAAACTACAGTAGGTACATGACCTAATTATGACTTATTGATGAAGATATCTAGATATTCTCCTACTGTAAATGAATGTTTAAAATAGTATTAAGATTTTATTTATATGTGCACTTGTGTCCACCTTATCCCATTTACTGTACATGCCTAAATGACAATCTGGGAATTTAAAGGTGCAGCCCTCAAGAAATTGCTTAATCACTAAAAAAAGAAAAAAAATAGGCTCTCATTGGAAAAGGAAAAAACTCACAAAATTTCCAATTTTAAATTTCATATCAGTAGGAAAATATTAAAAATAATTTTCTGTATATACATATGGTTATATGTATATATTGAACTACACACATGTCTCACATATCAGTACAATTCAGTGGAGACATTTTGGTGAGTTATTTTCCTATTAATGGACAACTACATGAAAATTCTAAAATTTTAATTACAGCATTAAAATAATTCACTTACCATTTCAACAACTTAAACAGTGATCTTAGCTTTTAACTCTTCATAAGTAAATTCCCTGATTCCTAGACTAAAATCCCCTATTTAAATTAAAATTTGGTGCTCTTTGTTACTCAGAAACTGATGGATGAAATTATCTACTTCAAAATTCCATCAATCAATCATTACCTGATTTATCAGAGAAAAATCTTAGCTCTGAGTTTATGTACCTAAATTATCCTCCCTACACTAAATAGGTGAGGAAAATATCCTAAAATAGATGAAGGTAACTTAGGTGATATTAAAGTACACATATTACATGATGATTAAGTGTCTGATACAAACTTTTCAGAGACATCTCAAAAGTCACTTTAGAAATTAACTTTAGAAACAAACCATTTATTTTTCACTCTAATATAAATTAATATGTATGTATTTACATACATACACATACATATATAAAACAAAATTATCTAGTTTTGAGTAGCTGTGAGTGAAAAAATGGTTACAAATTGACTGATTGGCTGAATTTTGTTCTTAACAATTCAATTGTTTTGGGATACAAACAAAAAGTCAGTGCATTTGCAAACTCCATCGAGTCAGATACTCAGGCATACACTTATAAAAGAACCTTCCTTAACATCACAGGCATTGTACAGCAAGAATATATGGACTCTGATGCAATTTCCACTCCAAAAGCAGACTAGACAGCACTTGGCTTACTTTTAAAATAGCCTCTTGAAAGAAATATATAAAGAAATGTGTGTTTGCTAAAAGTCTTTTAAAATTACATCAAAACAACATTAAAACCTGTTCACTGAGAAGAAAGAGCCTATAGAATCAAAATGCCTAGTTAACAGTTCAGAATATTGCCTTGTGAGGTCGGGCTAGAGATGTGGCTGATGTGAAGACCCAGAGGACACGGCTCCAATCCCAATAGTCCTCTGACAGGCTGTTGGATGGAAATGGATCCCCTTTAAAATAGCTAAACACCTTAAAATGATCTATAATAAACAGTTCCCCAATAACCATTATTATTTGTAAATTGAAATGCATTGATCATTCAGAAAAGATTTCTTGCAAAATATATAAATAAAGTAACTGCATATTCTGTTAATATACTTAACACTGCTAGAGCAGCCCATCAGTGACGGGCTGCTATATTTCAGTACTGTGTGTCAAATTTATTAGAAATTTAAAAAGAAAAATTTCTGAGGGACTCAGCTGCCTTCATTAGTTGGC
This sequence comes from Uropsilus gracilis, assembly GCA_004024945.1. Classification (NCBI taxonomy): domain Eukaryota; kingdom Metazoa; phylum Chordata; class Mammalia; order Eulipotyphla; family Talpidae; genus Uropsilus; species Uropsilus gracilis. The sequence goes on along the minus strand of PVHY01002252.1, from coordinate 122,100 downwards.
TTTAAAATGTGTAATAAAATGGGAGACAATATCTTCTCAGAAGTACATGGAGTCAATATGGAAAAGTAAACTATACAGCAGACAAGATTGGAGAACACCAGAGTGTACCAGAGTGGTCACCAGAGTGAAGTATCTTCCAGTATAAAAAAAAGGGAAGAACTCTATACACCCAGTTAGAGTAAGTATGTTTCATTTAAAGATGCAGCTCTCTCTCACTCCTGGCAAGAATTAATTGGTAATGGCACTGCTTCTCATCAGTGCAAAAATATCCTGAGAAATTATTCAGATTACAACAAAAGACAGGGCTTTCATCACTAAGTTTTTGCACAAAACACAGCTTTAGATATCATAAATAAAATAATTTGAAAAGCAGATAACCTTCACTGTGTTGAACACAAAAGAGAAATGAGACCCAGACATTGTTAATTCTCCCATTGGCTAATATCAGAAAAAAGATTGCATTAAGTGTCTATAACTTTCTAGTTAACTATGGCCAATAATATACATGGAGGTAATTTGTAGTTCAAGTTTTTCATCTCTTTTTCCCCAAACTAGCTACAAGGTGAATTCTAAAATTTACACCGAAATATACAATTCCAATTTTCAAAAGATCCTCTTCCTGGAGGAGTGATATTTAAATTTTTTGTGCAATCTTGATGCAGAGCCCAAACAGTCCTATGAAGAGAGACAGTGTATCTTTTAATCAATTGGCACTGAAATTTTCACTTTCCTTAGCTGCATTCTAGTAGCTTGGCCAAGTTATCTCGTAATTCTGTTAGTTCAAATATTTTTCCATCAAGAATTTCTAAGAGTGTCTTCAGGTTATTGCGAAAAGCCTCTTGTTCGTTCTGACTTTTCTCCAGACGTTGCTCTAAGTCAGACAGCTGTCCCTCCAGGTCTTTGTTCCGAATTTCTACTTCCTTTAGAAACAAAAGTTCAATAAGTACAGGTATGTCAGTTCATGACTTAGACAAGAATATAACTTTTGTTTTCATTGTGGTAATGACTGCATTCTGACAATCAGATGAGCTTCTAAATCTCACATGAATGCAACAGAAAGATAACCAAATTCTGTCACCTGAGAAGTGATGTGGTTCTCATCACATCTGTTGTTAAGGAGTCCATGCCTCCATCCAACAGAGATTCCCTGACTGCTCACTTCATGCTGGAGAATACTTTCGACACCACACTTGCCACGATAGGATTGGAGACCCATTTTTCTGGACTATCTATGTCTTTCTATTTTCTGCCATGTACTTTGCATAATGAACAATGTTAGTGATCTCAGGTGGAAGCAGGAATCACTATCAAGATGAGGTCAAAATGTGGTCAAGAATATGGCTCAGCTGCTCAAAACTGTTGAGGACAATACATAATGACAGGACATATAAGAGAACTGTGACACCAACAATGCCAATATATTCCAAACCAAAGAGAGAAAAAGGTGATAAAAATGTTTTGAATTTGTTTTAACACAACGAATTCTGGCATACTTGAGAGTTATTTAGAAGTCATTATTTCTAAAAAAATAAATAAATAAAAAGAAAAAGAAGTAATTCTTTCTTTAAAAGTTTCCTAAGCATGACAAATGTTACAAGTAATTCTAAAAAGTAAAATATCATGAACTGAAGATTTAGTTTTAGTAAAAAAAAAAAAAAATCAAAATTAAGAAAAATAGCAAGAAGTCTATCATATCACACTTCAGATGTAGAAACTGACAATATACCTAGAATGTTATTCCACTTTATATTAGGTATTTAGATAAGCAAAGACATATATCCTTCCTGGAAAGCTCATGAAGCTATCTGTGAGAAATTAAGTGATTGGCACAAATTATAATCACATATAAACATTATACGGGGCAACAAAAAATATGGTAATGTTAGTTACATAATATGAATAAGCCTTAGAAAATGTTTCAATGCTAATATATAATTTAAATTTAAATCTATAAAAAACACTTCTACCAAGTGTAAAGGACTGTGGAATTTGTTTTTTAATTACTGACAAATGCTCGAAAGAACAGAACATGAAGCAATACATTTCACCTGTGTTTTGTATGAATAAGGACAAACACTGGGAATTCATGCATAAATAGGAAGCAGTTTTGGTTGTTGGGACTGTGGGATTATGCCATAAAGTAGATATAAAAATTATTATTTTTAGAAATTGGCTTGAATACATGAACAAAAGTAACACTCAACAGAGAACTCTGAACATAAAGAAATGTTCACATGCTTTGCCAAAAGGAAGTAAGGGCAGGTTCAAGCAAAGATACCACAGAAAAGTTGAAATTGTCTGGAAAACTAATAAAGGAATAAAGCAGGTATGAGTTGTAAAAGGAGAATTTAAGGAATCCCAATCTAATCCTAGAAGTATTTACTGTTGATATTAACCAGGTATGTTTCTAACCTTTTGCCTTCGAGTAATCTGCAGGTGAACTGAGAGCAGAATCTAAAACTAATAAAATATTTATAAATTCAGAAGCCAAATTCAAGAAGGTTCTACACTATGAAAGAGAAAATAAGACCCTTGGATTAAATGTAAAAATTCCATTCATGACTGCACAGCATGCTCTCTTGCCTTGCTTAAACAATAAGGTTAAGAGCAGACTGTATCCAACTATAAAAATAGACTAAAAGTCATTCACTAGAAAACACCCACTCAACAGACACCACCCAGTTGCCCTCTAAAGCCTTCCTTAGAAAAGAAAGGCTGCCTTGTTCTCCTTGCCAATCAATGAAACGTCCAAACATTTTCAATGGAAGCAAGCAAAATACAAAATTCCCTCAGTTACTGAGTTGCTCTCTCTAGGAGTCCGGCATACTAGGCCATTTCTCTAAAGGAGGAATTTTACTAGGCACATAACAAAAGTGATCCAATACATGTTGATGGTGGTGGTTTATTCTGTGGCAGAGAACATGATCTTAGAGCAAGAACAAACAGCTCAGTTCACAGGGGGACCTGGCTGGTGGAATATCTTGTTTCATATGAATGAAACAAGGGGGACCTGGCTGGTGGAATATCTGTTCATATTTTCCTATTTTCCAACTATCCTCCTTCTTGCTTTCATTCTCCCTCCTAACTCATCTTAGTTATTTTTGTTTCTTGTTTCCAGACATGTAAGACACGTGTCAGCCCACTGAGAGGCCCAGTTCTGCCCAGATAAAGCACCGGACTCCCTTAACTCCCTTCCTTAACTCCCATCCAAGAAGCTTGAAAGAGTACTAACTGAAAAATAAAATCCTAATGGACAAAAGGTCATGTTCTGTATTTGTTAGATATAGAACCTGAAACACCAGAGTGATTAAAGAATTTTAATAATTATCAGCATCAATGGGAACAAGTCAGGTTTAATTTTCTATACACTTAAATCCAATGCTATTTATTCTAAAAACAACTACAGAAAAATTGCCTTTTTAACATGTGATTCATATCCCAAGCTCGAAAGGGCAAGATATATTATTGTCCTATTATTAATCTTAATATACAGCAAGGCATATGAAATATTAACAGTATTAACAATTCAATTAATGATTTGACAGAAAAACAACACAGCAACCATACATAGAATGTTTGAAGAATCATTCAAGAAATATTTACTAAGAATAAACAAATGAATAACAGCGCTAATTATAACAAATGAAACTGTGTGTGTGTGTGTGTGTGTGTGTGTGTGTGTGTGTGTACTAAAGGGAACTATGGATAAATTTCTATATGAGTCTGGAAAAGAGCAACCAATAATTTCAAGCCAGAAGTAATATAAGGACGATATATTTTACTACTACATAAAAGAAAAACATCCCTTTAACCAAAAAAATGACAAGCTGGAGAATATTTGTGACATAATCACAGATAGAGTCCTTGACATTCATAGGAAAAAAGACCAAAACCTATTGAGTAAAAGGCAAAAGAGAAAACCACATAATCCACACATACATAAAAATAAACAGGAATAAACTTATAAAAGATACTCTATCTCACGATAATGTGATACATACAAATCAAAACTATAATTTCTTACCTACCACACATGCCCATAAGTTAAAAAGTAGGACAGTATGTTTTAGTGATGGGGCTGGCATTTTTGCTGCTGGTATGAGTGGGTACTGATACATGTCATTATGGAGGGGAATTCACAATATTGAACAAAACTACATTTATTTAGCTTCTCAGTAATCTTTCTTCTAGGAAGTTACCCTGAAATATGCACCCAACAATAACAAAACACCTATGCACATACTACTCATTGTTATACTTTGCAGAATATTGTAGACAAGCCAAATACCTATAATAAAGATATATGGTTGAACAAACTATCACATATACAAATTAAGTACTATATAGAGCTATAAAGAGCTTTAGAAAATAATTTATCTATGAACTGATAAGCTGGTTTCTAGTATTCTATGTGGAAAAAAGCTAAGTATATGAAAGTAATCTTACAGTTTGGTACTATTTGTGCAGAAATAGGGGGAAAGTTAAAAAAAACTGTCAATTTGTGGCATAAGTAAAATGGGGCTGAAATTGGGATAAACTGATTAGAAAATAGTTCTTTAAAAAAACTTTCTTAATAGTTCTATTTTTCTCAATAGTTTTGGTCTTTGGGGACCTTGTTAATGTTTCATATACTCAGTAAATATACACATATATAATATAAAAGAATGGGAAAGAAAGAACTAAAATGAAATTCAACACAGCACAAATGAACATAGTTGCATTTTAAATAAATAAGCTAATTAACTGAAGAAGGTGGAAGGGAAGAAATAATCCAACTTTTGACCATAGATTAGGACAAGGAAAAAAAAAAAAGCATACTGTTTTCCAGCTGGCAGATTTTTTTTCTTGCAGTGGTATAAAGTTAGCAATTAAAAATTACATTCTGTGCTTTCTAGGACTGAAGATGTAAGTAAAAATACTGTGAAAAATGGGAGTCAGGTTTCTTAGTGTTGGAGAAAGAAGTTAGAAATAAGAAAATTGAGAATCTTCTAATGAATCTCATGCTGGACTACAAAGGGAACAGAGTATGAATTCAGCTTTAAAACATATATAGGGGTCATGATGTGGTGGTATGTGTATACTTCTAGCTCTGTTTATTAAAAGGACAGAAGAAACGATATCTCAGTAGCAAAAAGATCTAGTGCCTGAATCTTGGTTTATAAATATCAACCTAAATTGCTAAAAGAATTCTTTTCTTGGAGAAATAGCTAATTTTAGGGTTGGAATATCAAGTTGAGTTGTGCTAAAATACGAAGTTCTTTAATGAATGACATAGTCATATTAAAAGGACACAGAAGCTGACTGATTCCCACTTGTCAAATCTGGAATAATTTCAACACTGAAATAAAGAGATAAGACAATCAAATACAACATGCAAGATTGGAATGAATCCTGGACCAGAAAAATATTTTTGAAAAAGTTGTGATAAAGAAGAATATTAGGACAATTATGGAAATTTGAGTAAGGTCTATAATTTATTGATTTTTATGGTTATGTAGCAGAAAGTCCTTACTCTTAAAAAAATGCACAGTCAAGTATTTACAGGTAAAGAGATACCATACTTGTGACTTATTTTCAAATATTTCAGGAAAACTATATACATAGATATACAGAGAAAGATCCAGAATAAAAAACAAAACAAATAAGGCAAAAACATTAACATTTGTGAAATATATATGAAAGGTATATGAAAAATCCTTAGGGCATTCATGCAACCTTGCTGTCAAAAACAATTTCTAAATCATAAATAATTTAGAAATTCAAGGTTTAAAAAATAAAAGTACAAACAATCATTTTGGATAGTGATAAGTGCTACAAGGGAAATGAAACACAGTAATATTACATAGAGCACATGACTGGGAGGGCTGAGGAGAGGGAAGGGAAGCTGAGTCAAGACTTAATTATAAATACAAGCCAGTGCCAGGTAAGGTCATTCCATGTATCCTAAGATGAAAATGTGCTTGGTGCCCCCAAGATACAGAAAAATGATAAATAACAATAAACATGCAATAATTACTATCTTACTGGTATGGGAGCCCATCTCAGAGATGAGAAACTTGTAATTTAATCCTTTTACAAGTTGAGCTCTTTGCCCCCCGCAGGAGGAACAAACTGGGAGCTGACCTGAATAATCAGGGGACCCTAGGGGCGTAGCTCCCCCAGACCCCAGGTGTAGGAGTGCTGAAGTCATGAACTGCATCATTATTAAGAAAGATTTGGGGGCCCAGTCGTCAGATTCTTTAATTTAATTGTAAAGGACAAATTCTCTGTGAAGGAATCACTGGAACGTTAGTAATGAGCTCGAGGCAAGGAGAACTTGATAAACTAGATAAGCTTTACAGCCAAGAAATAATCTTGGGTGACCTGTACCCAACTTAGTTATCATGATTCCCTAAAAAATGATTGCTTAGGAATGTTTAGTAGTATCTAATGATAATCTGTTTTCTGTTGAGATATTGATTTCTGTCTTCCACTGAGATATTGCCCTCACGTGCTCATGAAATGTTGACTTCTGTCTTCCACTGAGATATTGCCCTCACGTGCTCATGAAATGCCTCTCCTCATGGAATGTTGAAGTAATTCGTTTAAACACTATAAATGCTGCCTGAAAATGTTGAATAAACCAGCAGATCTCACTGCTCACTGAGTGTGTGTCTCTGTCCATCAATCGCCGGCCCTGTGCTTTTTCCTGCACAGCTGAACCCTGGTTCCCCGCGGCCTCGCCCTTGCTCGGCCGGTCCACGGCATACTGGTGTGTATATGTGTGTGTATAAATGAGTACGGAGCTACTCATTTTTTCCCTGTTAGACAGCAAAGATCAGGGGAGACCAAAATTCAATGGGTAGCCTGCCTTTCAGTTATCAATTTATCTGCGTAAGAAATTTTAAAACACTGACATCAAGTATTTCCCATTTAAGTCTACTTAAAGAAATAATCAGAAAGACAAAGTTTAAGTAAAAAGATTCACTACAGGTAACATCAGACACAACATAAATTGCCATCACTGTGAATACGTTGGGAAATGGCGGCACATCTCTATTAAAGAACACTATGTAGCCACTGGCCTTAGGATACAATGCTGTTAGGAAAACAAAATAAAAATGGCATCAGTATCTCCCAAGTACAGGAAAAAATATGCAAAACTAAAGGGAGGAAATTCAAGTGCTTTGTCTTAGGATGATGGAATGATGGGATTGTGGTTTATTATGCTTCCTGCTAAGTTTTATTTTTGTATTCTTTTTATAATAACACATTGTTATTTGGGGGAAAATTTGGAAATTAGAAGAAAAATTATATCATAATATCTTAATGTACCCATAACTATGAATTTCCTATCCTTACTCCTACCTACAATCTAATTCTATACATTGCAATTACAGAAGTTTCTCTATCACTCAAGAAATGTAATGACATCAATTTTCTATAAGGAAATTATAAACAGAAGTCCATGGGTATTGGGGCATTTGATAAACAGATATTTTAAAGTGGGAGGATACAGAAGAAAAACTTTTTTCTAACTGGAAAAAATATCTTTTATTTCTGTGGCTTTTTAGCCACATACTTAGGGTTTTTGAAAACTTCCCTGCCCTGCTTCAGGTTGGGTTGTTTGATAAGTCATTTTTGCTATTCAGTGAAGCAGTTAGCAAAAATTGATATTCAAAATTCCAGGTACCAGCCCTAAAATTCCATTAACTGTTCACTCAGTCAAGGATAAAATACATTTAGAATTCTGATATGAATGAACCATGTCTTGATTTCTCTGCAATTATTATGTGGTTTGGATGCTTGACTGCCTGAATCAGTGTGGTAATGCAGAAGGAACAGAGATTTTGCAATCAAATTAGGCTCATTAATTTCTAGATAAGTGCCAGATTACTCTTAATACCTTTGAACTAGTTTGAAAAAGGGAATAACCACATCTGCTAATGTGTTAAATACATTACAGCTAATATATGTTAATGCTTAGCATATGCCTGAACTGTAGCAAGTATTCCCAAAATGGAAGCCAAAACCAGAACAAACAAAAGACAAAATTGGACTGAGTTTTCCTTATTTCTCCCAACTTTGATTATATGCTTCCAATTGTGGTTCTACACCAGGGCTTCTTAGTCTTGGCACTGACATTTTGGGTAGGATAATTCACTGTTTGGCAGCATCACTAACTTTGCCTTACTAGATGGTAGCAGCACAACTCTGGTTGTGAAAATAAAAGAATGTCTCCACATATTGCTAATGTGCCCTGGGGCACAAAAAAACCTGCCCTCAGTTGAGAACTAGCAATCTATACTGATAAGTAAAATGTAGAAACAAAATTTAATGGAGTAAACCAAACAAGTAACCTTGTTTTCCTCAGACTGCTGAAAGTCATTGATGGGAGAGGGAGAAGGAAATAATAGTCCAGTTCATATAAAGAATTTGCTTTCTTTATGAGGAAGGAGTCTGTACCACCACAGAATTTTACTGTCTTCATTTAAATATAGATTGGATAAGATAACCCATCCATGTCTTAGTTTATTCATATGAGTATTAGGAGAATTAAATGAATAATATAGGTAAAGTGCTTAGTAGACTTTAGTACATAGTAAGTACTCCCTAAATCCTTACTGGGCATCTTATTATAAACTAGGTATTTCCTATAATATTGGGCTTTCAGTACCACATATTGCTCTTTACTCCAAATTCATCAATTTACATATATTTATTTCTATTTCAAATCCTTAAGTAGCTAACCCTTCTTTATTGTAGTTGCTAGCCAAAGGGGTACAAAAGTACCTGATCTGGAAGGACAAGATTTCAAAATTTTGAAAACTCTTTCTTGACCATGACCAACTACCCCTGAAATATGTATGTCTATGTATATCCATGCAGGACATAAGTATATCAATTACAATCAGAAAACATTCTATTTATGCAGAAAAAAACAAGCAAAACTAGACTGGCAGGAGAAAAAGCACTAACTTGCTATCCACTAGAGCACAATGATTATTGTTGTTCACACATTAGTTCATTGTATAAAGTAATTTCCATGAGTGAAATTGATTTCAAAATTTTCTTTCAATATAGGATATTCTTAAAAAGTTTAAATTTTTAAAATAATTTACTAAAAACATTTTTTTTTTTTTTTTGAGATTAGGTCTCACTATTTTTGCCTGTGGAACTGCAGGCTCTCATTGCCCAGCGTACCACAGACTCAAGCAATCCTCAGCCTCAGCTTCCCAGGTAGCTGGGATTACAGGTGTGCGCCACCATACCCAGTTATTTTTTTGGAACTAGGTCTTGCTACAGGTCCCAGGCGGGACTCGAACCGTGAGCCTGGCCGCTTCACAGGCTGAAGCTTACAGGCACAAGCCACCGTGCCTGGCCTTAAAAACAATTTATAAATGACCATCAATATGCTACCTTAAATGAGTTATCAAGTAATTATTGAAAAAAATCAAGGATTAAGCAAGTCCTGGAAAGGAAAAATAACTAAAAATTACAAGACGGAGTTTCATTAAAAAAAAGTCATTACTCTGTGAAAGAATGATTTATATCTCTCTGTGCAAAATGGCTGAAAATTTTATGATAGCTTACCTGTAGTTTCTGGGTCAAAGAGTCCCTTTGTTCTTGTAGTTCTCTGGCATTATCAATTTCTTGTTTTAATCTTTCTATTTCCTAGAATAGGTGGAGCAGAAAGAGAAAGATTTGTTTTTTTCTTGAAATTACTGTCACAACCGTTAGTAAAAAGATGATTCAAAAGACATTATTTTAACTGATTTATACTGAAGGAATTAATCTTTTTAGAGATGTTGTTTAGAATAGAATAATCTTAAGCAACAAATCTAACTTAGAGGTTTTGGTAAAACACTGCTTAGAAACAATAATATAAACATTTTAATGTGGCTTCAAGTTTTATGGCTATAATTCTTTTCTAGGATATTAAATCCTGACTGGAAACAGGAAAAAGCAACAACTTATAAAATTCATTTAACCTCTAATAATTTTCTGTTGATTGTATGAATGCAACACTCATGAAGAGGGCATCAGGCAGTATCTCAGTCTAATTGCTTCTCCATAGTTCATAACAATAGAAACAAGGATGGAAAAAATACTAATAAGCTTAATCACTCAAGAAAAATCTATCTCAGAAAAGTCCCACAATCGTACTCTATAAAGTAACTTTGATGCAAAATCTCTATTGTGCACATTTATTAGCTAGATGACAGATGAGTAAAAGTAGCAAATACCTCTTCCTTCACTTTTAATGTCTCTTCCAGTTCTTGGATGGTCTGATTTAATTCTGTCTTATGGGTATGCACCGCATTTGCTTGACTACTAACACATTCAAGCTCAGTAACCTAAAATTAACGAGAACACATGTTAAATTATATCACAATTTCAAAGGCTTTCTAGTTGAAGAGATGAAGAATTTTGAATCTACATATACAAACTAACTTTGAAATATTAAAACAATGAGGGTAGAATACATTCTTTCAAGATGGAATTTAGAACAAAGAAAAAAACCTAAGAAAATAACTACATTTTTAACTGGATTGGTCACGATAAGGTTAGGAAGACTGAAATTAACTGATTAATGACAGTAGAAGACTCTTACAATGGAAGTCTTTAAGCTGTTCTGAAAACAAACTCAAAATCAGTAGTCATCCATTCTCCCCCTGTAGCTTTCAAATTAAATATATATGGACTCAAAAAGGAGAGAAATTTTCAAATACATTTTCAAAATACAAGAGAATCTGGAAGAAAAGATGTACTTATAATACAACTTAAATCATTCAATAATAGAATGACTTCCCATCAATAGTGTTTTTCATGACAAAAGATGATAGCTCTTTATATTCAATGTGAGGTTAATGAGTGAGGGTCCAAAAAGCAACATGTTTTAATAAGCACTAGCTATATTTTGAGAAAACAGAGAAGGGCACTGCCCTTAAAAAGTCATTCTATCCAAAATAGTCAAAATAGACAGATGTGAACATGAACACACACACACAAACACTCCATTACATTTCTTTACACATACTAGGGTTTCATACATTTTGGATGACTAGAATATAGCAAATTCTAGACTGTTAAGGAAACAGAGCAAATCCTGCTCTCTCATTTTCCAAACATCTAATTGCCCTTCATATTCTGTCACTCTATCAAATCACTTTGTTCCTCGCTATTCAGGTACTAATAGCCTTGTGCAGACTCAGCATCCTAAATATAAGCAATGGCTTGCCAGTGGACATAATTATAATCTTTATCTATACTTATCTATTCTGTTAACTGCTAACATTTTATTTCACTGTGTAACTCCTCTCAAAGTCTGTCATTGGCTCATTTCTTTTACACCAGTAAGTCTAAATCCTTACATCCTCTATAAACAAGCTCCAATCTACTTAACAATCCTCACTAGTGAAAACACCCAATATATACTCTGAAATGAAAATAGGGAAGTTCCCTTGTCCAAAGAACAAGTCATGTTCATATTCACCTTGTTGACTTAACTGGAATGCTCCTGATCACCTTTGAAAACTATTCAAATCCTAATAAACCTTCAACTCCCAGCTTAGCACTTACTTTCTCCAGAGAGCCATTCCCACACACTCCCGTCCTCTAGTGCACAAATTGAAACGTATCTTCAAAAATCTTAGGAATTAATTAATATTCATTTTCTTTGCCCATTTGGGTAATAAATTCCTTACAGGCATTCTGATAATGATGATATTAGAATAACTTTCTTACAAATGATAATTATAAATCATGGACAAAATGTTAAAGTCAACTGTTTAATAACCCTAACTGGCAAAAAGACTGAAAGAAAGTAATCACACTGGGTGAGATAAATATTTATACACCTTTTTTGCTTGAAGTCACTTTGTTTTTTTTTTTTTTTTTTTTTTTTTTTTTTTTTTTTTTTTTTTTTTTTTTTTTTTTTTTTTTTTTTTTTTTTTTTTTTTTTTTTTTTTTTTTTTTTTT